>JAMPIV010001388.1:0-180000 GCA_024509875.1 Oreohelix idahoensis | reverse complement strand
GAAGAGAGAATAAAAAGAAAAAAAAAGAAAGAAGAAAAAAGAGAGGAAGTAAAGAAGAAACTGTAGGAAGAAGAGAAGCAGAAGAGAAGAAGAAAACAAAGAAAGCGAAAAAGAGAAGAAGAGAAGAAGAAGAAAAAAGGTTAAAGGAAGAAGAAGAAGAGAGAGAGAAAAGAGGAGAAGAAGAAGAAGAAAAAAAGAAGAAGAAGAAGAAGAAGAAGAAGAAGAAGGGAGAGAAAGAACGAGTTTTGCCTCGTTGTGCGAGGCCCACCTCATTCAACCTAGACAATAGGTCCGTCAGTTTTATTATTGCGCATGTCCAAATATATAAGATCTTTGTAGTGTGGTGTTTTATTGTCAATGTCACGTGTCCACGAATGCAGATTTTCGAAACATAGGTGTCGCTGTATGCGTGTAAGTCCTGGGGTTATCTGATCAGACCACGACAGAATAGAACCATGCTCCATCAGGCATGTCGTACAAGGTGATTAATAAGAGGTTGGACATGAGACAGGCAGCCTCATCATGTAACACAAATTGCTACATAAATCACAGCCGCAACAGCATGTGAATGCTTGATGCAGGCGTTTTGTAAGAGCACCACATGCATAGGGAGCATGAATGGTGGTGATCATGATGAAGACGATGATAATGATGACGATATTGATATGATGATGATGATATATGTGAATTAGCCTACTTTGCTATTTTGTCAAGTACTGATCTTTACATTAACTTTACCAATAGTCGGAGATGATGGAGCAGATGGTGATAGCATGGAAGATCCTTGTCAGCGGTATTTCCACTCACCCGCTAATTTCACCGCTGAGCGCTTTTTTTTGGCGCTTACGGCTCTGGACACCCGAGTAGCCTTCTGCCAGACTTCTGCTTGACGAACTCATTTTTTCCCCCTTCGGATCCTCACCGCCGCCTCCCGCAGGATTTATGATTACGGCTGAGTGGAAGTAGATTGCCGAATACGTGCGTGATATATTTATGTTTTACCTGTCTCGATCTGGTATGTATAAAACTTTGATGTTGTCTAATATTTTCATTACCTTGTTTTATTTCTTCTACGATAAATTTTGAAGAATAGTAGACGTTTGTTTATTATTAAACCTTTATTGTTTTTTCAGTTCGCTTTTAGAGTTTTTTTTTTTCGCTTTCGTAGACAATTTCTAAAGTTTAATAACATGCTTTCTTGAGTTTATTGGTCTTATTTATCAAGCTGTATTATTATTATTATTATTTGGTGTTAATAAATTTAACACTAAAGTAATTTAACTGTAAATCTCCATACATAGAGAAAATGGGGGTTTTTTTTTCTTTTAACAAACCATCACTTTATTGACAAAACATGATTCCAAAAGTCTCCATACACAGGAAAAATTGACACTTTTTTAAAACAAATCGTCACTTTATTCACAAAACATGTGATTCAAAAGTTTACCTACATAAGGAATATGGTAACTTTTTAACAATCAGCAATTTTATTCACAAAACATATGATTCAAAATTCTCCATACATAGTATAAATTATAAATTGACACTTTTTAAAAATAGAAATTCACTGTATTCACAAAACGTGCTATTCAAAAGTCTCCATACATAGGAAAAATTGTAACTTTTTAACCAACAGCAATTTTATTCACCAAATATTTGAGTTAAAAGTCTCCATACATAGGGAAATAATCACTTTTTTAACACACCGTCACTTGCTTCAAAAAAACATACTCTATATGGTTGCCATTCCTTTGACAACACAAAAGGAAATAGTTTGTATTGAGACTTTTGAATCACCCTTTATATCTTACCTCTATAATAATTTATCAACATGTTTTCAAATTAAAAAAAAATTTTTGCGACATAAGAATAAGAAGATTAATAATCTGTTGTAAATTGTATTTATTGCTCAATTAGTTTTATCTACAAATAATCATCATCATGTGCATGTGCCTTGCTTACGAAGCATTGAGCCAACACAGCAGCTGGTCTCCTTGCAGGCAGCCTGCACCACGAAGTCGCATGCTCCCTTGCAGCAGGGATTTATGTTGCGTATGTTTTTACATGATGATGTCAGCCTCATGTATAAACCCCATTTTAGTCACTTTGTACCATATGCACGAGAGTGCAGTAGGCGTTCTCTTTCTTTGTCTGTAATGACTGCCCCGTGTAGTTCTCTGGGGTTTCTGAAGAGACAACGAAAGAACAGGAAAACAGCATTCCCAGGAAGTCCGTACAAGACTACTAAAATGGCATTGTGCCTGGCACTGACAACCTCATCATGTGAAACAACCTTCCACAGAAACCACCACTCTAAGCTTCTTGCAAGGAGACCAGCTGCTGTGAGAACCGCAAAGGAAAATGATAAATAAAGAATAATTATGGATGTTTATATGTTAATTTGTCATATGTTTACTATTTACGGCGTCTGTGGCCTAATGGATATGAACGCAATTTCATAATCCAGATACGGTATACCACGTTCAAAACCTGCTGCAGGCGGTTTGGTAGCAGATCGCTTTGTGTGGATTTTTAACAATGGTATAAGCGCCGTACCGTTCAGAAAGCAATGGCAAACTACTGAATGAAAAAAATTGCCTAGAAAAATCACAAACAGCCAATAAAAGCTGGGGTTGATTGCCACGTCCTGTAAAGGATAAGCAACTAACTTACTATTTAACAGCTGGTTGTTTCATTGTTGGTTGTTAACATTTTTATTTAAGTTACGCTATAGCATCGACATTTATTTACAATGTTTTTCTTAGATGTTGTCTCCTGTAATATTCTTCCTTAGTAGTGGTTGTAGAATTTTTTTTTTTTTAAGTGTATGTTGTCTTCGTAAACTAAAAAAATAATGTTTTAACCAGTTTTAGATTTTACCGGTAATTCTTGGAACATTTTTGTTTTTAGTTTTTGTTTTTAGTTTTTAGTTTTACATGGACCAACATCAACACACGTGGGACGCCATATTGCACAGCTGATGCCCTTTTAACCCCGTGTTGCCAGAATTAGAGAGTTCTTTCAGTGCACCTTGGTGAAAACGTTAAGTTATTCCCTTAGCAAATACAGCCGTACGGGAGTAAAGTCTCACTTTCACCTTATGAAGGTGAGACCTAATATAGATACATTTTATGCGGTGAAGGTGACTGGTTGCCTTCCTAGATATCTATGCCTTCCTTAATTCAAAAGGAAGTCAAATACTCCTTTACAGCTGGGTAAACTGGAGCGTGACGCTACCTAATTTTGAACCTGTTAACTTTGCCTCGAGATGCAAACGTAATGTAGTATTAGCTTTATAATAAGACTTAAATGAAATCGAAATGAAGAGCATAGGAAATTAATTTCAAAACAATTTTAAAAGCTTCTTGACTTACGTCTTTTTAAAAAAAACGGGTATTTCTTGCTCACATATTATTAATATTGTTAGTTTGATTTTGTTGGGAGACGATTCAGTGATTTATAGTATTATTCCATCTGTTCGCCAACTAGTTTGACAAAGCTAAGTGTGTTTCTCTCTTAGTTTGACAAAGTTACCGCGTTTCTCTGTTAGTGTGACAAAGTTACAGTGTTTCTCTGTTAGTTTGACAAAGTTACAGTGTTTCTCTGTTAATTTGACAAAGTTACAGTGTTTTTCTGTTAGTTTGACAATGTTACCACGTTTCTCTGTTAGTTTGACAAAGTTACCACGTTTCTTTATTAGTTTGACAAAGCTAATGTATTCTTTTGTTAATTCTTACAAAGTTACTGTGATTTTTCCAATAGTTTGACAATGTTATTGTGTTCTTCTGTTAGTTTGACAAAGTTATTGTGTTCTTATGTAATGTGGACAAAGTTACCGTGTTTCTCTATTAGTTTGACAAAATTAGCAGTTTTTCTCCATTAGTTTTACAGTTTTTCTCTATTAGATTGACAAAGTTAAGAAGTTTTCTCTATTAGTTTTATATAGTTAACAGTTTTTCTCTGTTAGTTTGAGAAAGTTAATAGTTTGTCTCTATTATTTTGACAAAATCAACAGTAATAGTCTATTGTTTGGAGTGTCAGATCGGCAGAGTGGTTACATTGCTTTCTCTCGCTGCAGAGTTACTGGGTTCCAGATTCTTCAGTTAGGGAAAAGCAGTGAGAAAGGGAACCCTGCACACTATCGCATATAGATGGACCTAGTATAGTGACGTGTCTAAAACTTCACTCCACTACAGCAGTATCTGCTTTGTGACTACCTTTACCGATTAGTTTGATAACATTACTGTGTTTGTCTGTTACTTTGACAAAGTTATGGTTTTCGTTTGACAGAGTTACTGCTATATCTTATTAATAATGTAAGTTCTTTTGTTGTCCAATCGCTTTCTTGTCCTCTTGTTTTATTGTTTTATTGTCCAATTGTTTTGTTGTCCTATTGTTTTATTGTCCAATTGTTTTGTTGTCAACTTGTTTTGTTGTCCAATTGTTTTATTGTCCTATTGTTTTGTTGCACAATTGTTTTGATGTCCAATTGTTTTGTTGTCCAATTGTTGTGTTGTCCAATTGCTTCTGTAATTACATTACATTGATATAATGCCCTTCTAGTAAACGTTTAATACGTATTAATATTTTGTATTACATTTTTATGATATTAATTTGCTTGTTATTCAGGCAAGGAATGCAATTTTTTTTTAAAGGCTAAACACCAATTGTCTGTAGCATGTAAAAAGAAAGATGTCCGTTCAGTTGTTTTCATTCGTCTGTTACCAAGCAACCGTTTTGTTTCCGGTGTGGAGGGATATTCTCTGAGTAAGCAAAGAACGAATAAGACTAATGATCCGTAACGCATGTCGTAAGAGTTTGGTAACCTCTTCTCGTCAAAGAAATAACTTCCGCAGTCACCATTACAAGAGAGCATGAATAGTTTTAACGTTGGCTTCGTGTTAGAGAGTCACCAGCAATGGTGACCCACATGCTTTTAACTCTAGCATACACTCTCCCACAAATACATCCACTTTGCCTCCCGCAGCACGCGACCTTCCAATGAGCGACACAGTAGCAAATACTCCATTTTCTCAACCTATACTGGCCATAGAATATCCAATGGGCCCTAAAGACACTAGCACACAAACAGATGAAACATTATCACGTGAAAATCACCCAGAAGTTACTCACATGATAAATGCGCAGTGCTGCCAGGAGCTGATGCTAAAAATGGAGGACACCCTTCGAACACTAATTGCCGATCTGACGACTAATGTCTATAAATCAATCAGCACAGAAAACGAACTACTCAAACAGGAAATACTGCATCTGAGAGAAGATAATTCCAATATGAAACACGTCGTCGAGCAACTACGAAGCGATTTTTCGATTTATAAAACAAAGCACTCGGAACATACTCTTATAGTACCTGATGCTTCTGGAGATCCATCCAAAGAACATACATCAAACAAACGCCGCAAGGAGCACCAACGTAACATCAAAAAAGTTGAGGATACACGTGCGCACGAAGCTTACCCTATTAGTGTAAAAGTAAGCAACAGGTTTACCGCCCTTAACCAGAGTTCTGTACAAAATGAACAAGCACTAACGCCGCTACCAGATCAGATACTGACACCACAACCATCCGATGAAAACACCCAGACTATTCAGGACGATTCACACGAGGAAAATCAATGGCGGCAACAAGAATCAAAACGAAAGCCGAATCAACAACCATGTAGTAAAACAACACATGTTATAATTGGCGACTCTCTCCTAAAAGGCATTTACAATGATCGGATGTCTACTTCAAAAGAGGAAACTGTCTCAGTTTTAGCGATACCTGGAGCTGGAACTGAAAGATTAATTGATAGAATTCATAGGTTCGACATACATCATAATATTACAAGAACAACAGTACATGTAGGGATCAACGACATAATGAATGGACACAGCGTTAACCCTTCGGCGATTTCCAAACTGGCCACAACAATAAAACAAAAATTTCCTAACACCTCCATTTTTATGTCATCCATTATTCCACCTTGCTATGGCTTCCAACGTCGCGTAGCCGACACCAACAACAAGACAATCCAGAGCTATTGTGAACACAACAACATTGGCTATATCAACAACACTCCTTTCTTCACAAGCAACTCTGGAGCACCAAAGAAACGCCTTTACATAGATCAAATACATACATCAAAACTAGGTAGCAGCATTCTAGCAAAAAACATCAAGTACCCGCAGCGAACGCAACACGACAACCCACCAGACACAGAGAACGCAAACCGATCTACCATGAGATCAGCCCTTCATGAAAATGCACAACACACCTTACCCGCCCCTCAAAGAAGCGCTCCTGTAACCAACAAAGTACCTAACAACAAACAGAACGCCACCTACAGCCAGGAAGCCGAACGTTACGATGTTATGTTTCCTCCACTACCTATAAGACAGCCCCTCACAAACACATTATATGACAGTTCAAGAAGCAGTGCCACAATGTCACAGACCCAAAAATCTCCTACAAGTGTTGTAACCACTGCAGACGAAATCTACAGTCGTCAAGCTTCCTCCCGTAGCCTTTCTGATCGTGCTCAGTGGAACCCAGAACTTGGCTACCTGATGCAATTCAGTCCAGCATCACTCAGCCAAGCACTAATGATGTCTGTGCAACGCGGGCCTTACTATGTACCTGACAGAGACATCCATTATCGATGATTAATCCACTCATTTTTTTTTTCATTGACTTAATCCCTGCGACCAAAGCCGTCTCTCCCCTGAAAAATTAATTGATTACTGTGACGCATAAAGTAATAAGTACTTTGTTACTTTCTCAAAACACTTTAATTTCATTGGCTACAGGCCTTCGACAGTTCTTTTCATAATTTGCAAGATTTTTTCATTTTACTTTTTTTTAATTCGTATCCTCTCAGTATTGCTTAATTACTTTGTTAGAATTTTAGTGTTGTGGTGTGAAAACGTGCGTGCCTACTGTTGTGTGACTATTTTAATATACTACTGACAATTTCAGTTACTTGTGATTTTTTAGCAATACTTGTACCAAGTGTTCGTACGTTAAGTACTAACATTTGCATTTTCACTTACTTGGTGACGTTAATTAGTTTAAATTTTCGTGGGTTCGTATTTAAAATTGCTTTTGTTATTTTCCTTTTTAAACCACTCGCCAAAATAAAATGCATACCTATCAGACACAATGGCTAATTAAGGATGGTCTACGGCTGGGCCACCTGAACATTTACCATTTATTAGGCAAACTTCCTGAGCTTACACAAATTCTAAATAAAAATTTTCATGTTTTTTGGACTTTCCGAAAGTCGCTTAAACGACAAAATATCAGATGGTGAAATTGCCCTAAATAGTTTTAAAACAGTTCGGCGAGACTCAAGTAGAAAGCTAGAAACAGGTATTGTAGTATATATTTCCACTTCTATTAGTTATCGCCGCAGAAGCGATTTAGAGACAGCAGAGACCGAGTGCATATGGTTAGAAATAAAACTACCGACTCAGGGACAATTTCTAGTCGGGTATCTTTATAGAAATCCCAGTGCAGGAGCCATCTGGTATGAAGATTTCACCACTATGATGGATAAAGTATTTACCACTGCCAAAGAAATTATTCTTCTAGGCGATTTCAACATCGACATGCGCAACATAAACCAAACATGGGAAAACATCATCCTATCTTACAACCTAAAACAAATAGTCAACCAGCCTACCAGGGTAACAAATGCATCATCCACAATAATTGACCACATCTACGTCACCTGTGCAGACAATATTATAGAATGCTCTGTTCCTACTGTCGCGATGAGTGACCACTACCCTATATGTTGCACGTGGTCAAAGAATAAATATAAAGCTCCAAGAAATAAACATATCAGTATTAAATTTAGAAGTTTTAAACATTTCAACCGTGAACTATTTTTACATGATTTGCGAACTGCTGCTTGCCAGTGTTTACCAGCTTTCTGATCCCGACGACGCCATTGCCCATTGGACACGTATCTTTCTTTGTGTGTTTGATAACCACGCACCAACTAAAGAAGTTCGTGTGAAACGACAGGTCAAATCTCCTTGGATCACACAAGCAGTGCTAGACGCCATGAGGCAGAGAGATCAAGCTCACAAAAACAAGGACTTTAACATATACAGAGAACAGAGGAACAACGTGCAATATTTAATTCGTAGAGAAAAAAAGAATTACTTTAAAAATTTGGTTCAGAACAAAACAAACAGTAAAGATATATGGAAAGCAATCAATACCTTAGCGAACAAGCGAAATCTGTCAGTCTCGTCAAACCCTAATACTTCATTTACTCCCACAGACTTCAGCAATTACCTTCAGGCAGAAATAAACAGTCTTAAATCTACAATACCAAATTCACCTTGTGACTTAGGCAGGCTGTCAGTATTTTGTGAGAACAAATGTACCAACACAATCCCATCCAACATTCCGTTTATGACAGTTAATGAAGTGTATAACTATCTTCTAGGACTTAAAGATAATAACTCATCAGGACTTGACGGAGTCAGTAATCGAATACTGCGTTATGCGGCTCCAGCTATTAGTGATTCGCTTACATACATATACAATCAATGTATCGCACGGAGCTACTTTCCGTGGCACTTTAAAGTCGCTAAGGTATATCCTCTCTTAAACCTGGCTCTTCCGACAATAATAACCTTGGTAACTATAGGCCAATCTCCTTAATATCATCGCTATCCAAACCACTAGAAAAACACATACATAAAATAACACTACAACACCTAGTTAACAACGGCTTGCTAATTGATAGTCAGTCGGGGTTTAGACCTAAACATTCATGTCACACAGCTCTAACTAAGATGATTGACAACTGGCACTTAAATATTAATAACGATAACATATGTGGGGCAGTTTTTGTAGACTTTAAAAAAGCATTTGATATGATAGATCACGCTATTTTAATTAGAAAACTAGAAACATCAAAAGTAAACCTTCAACTAGTGACGATAATTAAATCATTCCTGTCAGACAGAAAACATGTAGTTTCTTACAATAACTCTTGCTCATACCCAACCATAATAAATACCGGCGTTCCTCAGGGCTCTATTCTTGGGCCTCTACTTTTTGCCATATACATTAATGACCTTCCATTACACGTCGAACACGCATCCTGTGACCTATTTGCTGATGACTGTACTATCTACACGAGTGATACAAGTTGCAACACACTCGAACTATCGTTACAAAAAGATACAGACAATCTGATTAAGTGGAGCATCGGAAATCGCATGCTAATTAATATAATTAAAACAAAGTGCATGTTAATATCAACTAGACAAAAATTACAAAATTCTGAGAAAACAACACTTCAGATCTATATTGGTACCTCACCAATTGAAAACGTTAATGAACATAAAACTCTAGGAATAGTCGTTGACCAGCATCTTAATTGGAACTCACATGTTCATGCACTGACTAAGCAAACGGCACAGAAAGTTTACCAGTTAGCTAAAATCAAACATTTCCTAGATGAAGATGCACGAAAATTGTTCTATGTATCTCACATACAAACAAACCTTGACTATTGCTCCACAATCTGGGATGGTTGTTCTATGTCCAACACAAAAAGACTCCATTCACTACAAAAGCGTGCAGTGCGTCTAGTTTCTGACAACTGCCAAACACAGTGTGTAGATCTATATAAATATCTCAAAATACTGCCTCTAAGAAAGCGCTTTCTGTTCAACAAAGCTAAATTTGTTCACAAAATCCTGTCACAGAATGCTCCAACATATCTGTGGCCAATGTTCAAATACAGTGAAAGACGCAGTCAACGCCTTAACAAAATACAAGTGCCCAAGCCTAGGCTTGACTTATTCAAGAAAAGCTTAGCTTACTCTGCTGCTCATCTTTGGAACTATCTTCCACATTATCTAAAACATAACAACCTCAGTCCCTATTCATACAATCGTAAACTTTTCGAATACTTTATGAGTTCTGATTATCTGCCCCCCTAATATGATTATTTTTCCGAACAAATGGTATAATATCGAGTGTAGGTTTAATGATGATGTTAGTGCTTTTCAACATATTTTGTTTCATGGTAATACTTAGTTTGTACTTTTCAACATATTTTATTTCATGTTTATAATTAGATACTGTGAATGTGAGTATGCTATTATTTTACCTGTACAACGTTGAATTCCTTGAATTGATGGGTAAATTGTATGTGAGAATAAATGAAATCAGTATAAAAGACGGGAGAAAGGAAGGGCAGAATGTCAGACGGGCCTGCGTGCCCAATTCTCAACCCTTTGAAAATAAAGTTCGTTCGTTCGTTCGTTCGTTCTCTCTCTCTCTCTCTCTCATATATATATATATATATATATATATATATATATATATATATATGTAGTTCTCTCTTTACGCGTGTGTCGTAATCGAAAGCTCAAACATACGCGCGCCAATTCTCGAGCATTTTTAATTTTATTTACACGCCAAACTCGATGTTACGCTACCCGATACTTAGACATTTTTACTTTATAGTAGCAGCGCCAACGGTAGAGTGAGAGCAGAAGATTGACAATTTGAAAGTTTCTCTGAGGTATTCTTTGAAAGGCATTCACTACTAAAGATACACTTTCGCTAACCAAGACTAGATGGAATGAAGTTCCGCAACGATGCATGAACAGTGTTTTGGAAAAGACTGTGCACTCATGACTATGACGGCTTTATCGTTGATGACAATTTTAGTAGTGTCAGAATGGCCTCACGCGCTAGCGTAGACGGAGTTGATTTTTTTTTTTTTAACCAGCAGCACTTGGGCTTTCAGCCCTTCGGCCCAATGACATGTCATTGCGAGGCTGGGGAACCTGAGGACTTTCCTTCCAACCCGGTCAGGAGCTTCGCTCCTTCCCATCCACAGAGGGTTTATCACAGGAGCCGTTCAGGCTATTCAGTCAAATTTCTGGCCGTAAACATTTCTTCAAACGCCGATGTCCGGGTTTGAAGCATGAACACCTGGTCGCCAGTACAACGCCGAAGCCATTACACCAGCGCGGCTCCCAAAGACGGAGTTGATAAAAGTGAGATTGTAAATTAACTTCAATCTCCGACAGTAGGAATTAGTTGCTGGCATTAGAGAAGATACTACAACCCACAAAAGCCAGATCCAAACCTCAGAAATGAGGTATCTGAGGAAGGTGGTTGAAGTAACAAGAAGAGACATGGTCCGCAACTAGACGATACGTCAGGGCCTAAAATCCCACCCCCTGCAGACCCAAGTAGAACAGTCCCAACTAAGATGGTTTGGCTATGTCTGCAGAATGGGAGAAGATCGGCTACCACGACAAGCATGGGAAACAAAGAGCCAGGGATCAAGACCCCCAGGACGACCCAGAGTCCTCTGGGAGGACAACATTAGACTATCTTTGAAGGACCGAGGACTAGAATGGAACCAGGCCAGGAGGAAGACAGCCGATAGGATAGTCTGGCACTTTCTCTCTTCCAAACCTCTACACCTCACGGTAGAAGGGGAACGACTAAGTAAGTAAGTAAGTTAGAGAAGATTACAGCGGAAGAAGAAGCCGCAGCAACTTTCACAAGCCAGCAACAATTACCAAGCCGCCAACTTACTGTGCAATGATTAAATCATGACTTCCAACTTCTTGAATCCTGCATACTGATCTTCGAACAAGATGTTACTAACATGGACAGGTGCTTTATAGTCGGGGGAAAATTATGAAATGTGCTACTCGCTAGCAAGACATCCTCCATGAGCAGAGAAAGTTCCAAACACAAATAACCCTTGATACCTCCTTCTGGAAACATGCATCGCCTGCTCCCATTCTGATGAGTCACCACCTTCTCACGTTGAATTACTAGCTGATGAAGATCAAGAAGGCAATTATTCTCCGCCTCGCAATGTTTTAATAATTTATCAATGCTGAATACTTTTTCGATGTTGTTTTATATACATGTGCACAGTATATGTGCTTAATATGACACATATGTGTTAATTTGCACTGTTTCGCATTACGTGTAGTTATTTTTATTATTATGCGCGGAATTTTGCGGAACGCCTCCGCTTAAATTTACATGTATTTGAATTAGAAAATCCTGTTCCATTTAAGAGATTTCTGTTTACGTGAGGGTACTTATATGTGTGTGTGTGTGTATATATATATATATATATATCGAATAGACAATAAGAGCGAACTATTAAAGGAAGAAAAGAAAGTACTCGAGATTCCTCGCAGCTACATTTCGATGCGGTGATGGCAATTCATCTGATCTGATCTGGTTTATTTCTGACCAGAAAAATTAATATAAAAACTGATTTATTTGTATTCATTTATCACCATATTAGTAGTTTCCCAAAATTACTAACTGTCTAAGTAAAAAGTCATGTAATGAACAATAAATACGATGAAGGTCCGCATTGCACAGTGAAATTAAATTAGCCACCCATTAAAAGAGCACGCCGGCCTCTCAATTTTTTCCTGGTGCATTGACCACTGACCATAAATGTAAAGGTAATATCATAGGAGATACTTCTTTAAGGAACTGAAGTGTTAGAGATTTCACTTTACTAGGTGCAGCTTTTTATGATTTGAGGTGCCCATTTATTGTTCTTGCTGCCATTGCCTTCCTGAACTCAAAAGCAGAATCAGGTATCAATTTACACCTGGGCAGACTGGAATGTAACGCCACCGTCTTTCGAACCCGACACCTTTTCCACTAGAGGCCAGCGCTCTAACAACTCTGACAATCGGACGATCTGACAATTAGTCATTAATAAGTTTGACTACAAAACTTCTATAAAGTTGAAATGGAATGGAAAAGAAAGAAAAATGAGGACAGGAGAACTTAGTACCGTGCCATCATCAGGACATACGGTAGGCAGAGCACAATATAATTATTTCTCGTCATTATTTGGCGGGTTTACTTGATGCTAATTTTTATAGTTTTGTGAGCTTCTATGACAATGCAAGTTAATTCAAATATTCTCTAACATTTCTAACGTTGCTGATACACCTCGCACTGATTCTGCCGAAGACTCTGAACTTCAGTGCCAAACAGCGCCATTATTTTCGTTTCCGTTCTCTTGGACATCATATATAAAAAATCCCAGCTTTTTTCTGTCAGTGCGTAACGCTAAGGGATGCAACTTTGATTGAAAGTTAGACATTAATTGTATTGTCTCCCGTATACGTACTCTCCCGAAAATAGTAATACTTACCAAAGAAGAATGCGCAAATAACATTGTGCACAAAAATATATTTGTATATAGAATGTGTGATCCCGTATACACACATTGGGATCCTCGCTGCTGCTACGTAGTTCGTGTACTGTGGTGATGCACAGTGGTTTTTTTTTTTAATACTTTTGAATAAGTAAAATTACTGTTAGGTATTGGTGCTTTTGAATTTAATTCCCGTCTTATGACGGGCTTTTACACTAGGGTCATTATAAACCATTTACTCTCAACGCAATGCAAAATTGGGTCTCATGAAACATTGGCATGGGTCGCAACCAACATTGGCTCACGCGAATAGTTCGATGGGTCCGCGACACAAAATTAACTCACATGACACATTGGGATGAGTCACGGAAAAACATTGGGATGGGTTGCGACACAAAATTGGCTCTCGGAACAGAAAAATTGCTAGAGGGAAACATTAGGGTGAGTTGCGACGCAAAATTGGCTCACAAAAACAGTTTGATGGGTCGCTAACCAGAATTGAGTTTCACGAAACAAAGCGATCGGTTGTGTCCCCTACGTTTACCTTACTTACATTTTCTTGGTCAATTGCTATCATTTTTAAAATTTATGTAAATTAATGATTATGAGTTTGTCATACCTGTTGACTGAAATCGATTAATTAATTGTTACTTTAAAATGTTGGTAAAAAAATGCCAACGCTGACTATCTAAGCTCAGTGAAAGTTTTGACCAATCACCAAATGACGCTTCGTTACATCATCAGTAGCAAACAACAAACTCCCTAAGCCGTGACATTAAAATAAATCCTAACCCCGAAAAATTAACATATAAGCATTTTACTTTCGTTTCAAGACAAATTAAATCTAAAAAATTAATTTCTTCCATCAAAAACTGATTGTTTTCCTAGATATTTATATTATCCCATCACTTTGTTAAGATCAAAAAGCTAACTCTCATTCATTAAAAATTACTCCAATCCGGGCTGATAAATCACGTGTACACAAGTCATTGCTAATTGAACATGAAGAAAGAATATCTCGCCTGCAGCGTGCTTAAACCTGCAATAATTGAACATTTTAAGAAGCACAAATTTTTAGAAAGCATTTTTTTTTTTAAACTGCTAAAATGAACAATGCTTGTGATACAACTCAGTATTATGGAATTGATTCTCGTAACAGTACATACGACAGTATAAATAGCAAGAAAAAGGCACAGTGCCTTCAATCTGTGGTGTCTACGTCACATCCTTGGTATTTCTTGTAAGTACAAAGTGACGAATGTCAAGGTGCTGTCAGGTGCTGGATTTCAGAGCATGTATACACTGCTGAGACAGCGCGGACTACGCTGGCTTGACCATGTCCGCCGCATGGGAGATGGTCGTATCCCTAAAGATATCTTCTACAGACAACTGGCAGATGGTTAAAGAACAGTCGGGTGATCGCAGCTGAGGTTCAGATATGTGTGAAAGAGAGACATGAGGGCACTGGATATATATCTAGCAGCCTGGGAGGATGAAGCTGTCGATCGCACCAAGTGACGATGCTCTCTACGGTGCCACCTCAGATTGGGCAAAAAGAAGCTCTCACGGCAAGCAGAAAAGAAAAGAACACGTGGAAAGAAACACCACGACCAACAGCAGCTGAGGGCTATCACCGCAGGGGCGCATTCAAATAGTCAGTCATGAATGAAAAGGGCTACTACTTCTACAAATAGTACATAAGTACTGCACAGGAAGAGGGGAAGGCGCCATCACGAGACCTTGCACCACTGTTAAAAACCCTAGGGCTGGCTCTGGATACACTGATCGCCAGCTTAACTAAATGTGACATCTAGATCGTGGTCATAAACAAAATGAGAACCATTGCTGTAGACTTACGACCGCAAAGCGCAATAAGTAATCGGTGCAATCAGCATGCCCCTTTGACTCTTCATCCGATTCCTGCTGTTTGCATTTTGTAAGAGCAGGTTATGGTATCGACTGTTTGTTTTCAAATTCTTAGAACAAGTTGTCCCTTCGATTATTTCTTTCAAAAACATGTACAGTATATGCATCGTTCCATTGACCATTTGTTTTAAAATGCGTGGCTAGGCTTTAAATTGTGTTGATGCATCGATTATTTGTTTTAAAATATTGATTTTTGTTTCATAATTCATGGCAACTAATCGCATCTTTTCACTCCATCCCGTTATGTTTTCCCGGACTGTTGGAGCGATTACTTGTATAATCGTTACAGCTGCGATTCAAATGTACTTGGTTGATTTTCGAGATATATATATATATATATATATATATATATATATATATATATATATATATATATATATATATATATATATATATATATATATATATATATATATATATACTTTTCCATAAACAAAGTCAGCAAGTAATGCAGCTGGAGTGATTTTCATAAACTTTGTATGAACTAAGGTGAGCGACTTCATTTGAAAATGAACGTAAAAAGAGTGATTAAACATTCCCACATAGTACTGTATTTAGGGAATGACGACCTTTAACGGTTAGATTTTGATGTGGTTATGTAGAGAATCGAGAGAAAGTTCGGCATTAACGTCAACGTACGTCTCAATTTCCTGAGAAGCGATATGAAAACAAATTAACAGCATTTAGGTAAAACAATGAAAAATTATAAGAATGAGAACAAATACAGCTAAATCTGAGTCAGCTGTACAACGGGACACTGACCGAATGTTGCTCCCTGAAATGTAAATTTTAGTGAGAGAAAATAATAATTTAACAGACGTCAGGATTATTTGCGAGTTGTCCCGGGATTTACTCCCCTTGCTCTGCAGTGATGGTCCAACAATGGCCACAACCTAGAGTATCTAATGAGGGTCTTCAACAGTATCTATCTTTGCTCAAGATTACTCCTGGCAGAGTTGTGAATAGAAGGATGACGATGCTTCTATCCTGAGGGAGTTTTCACAAAATATTTCAGAAATCAAGAACAATGCCGAATTGGTCTGAGCAATTGTTAACTTCTTATCTGCCCGACACTTTTTATGAAGAATTATTACATATTTTAGCTCGTTTAATCCCCCAACTGATTTAATTGAGTGAGATATTTATTTAATAGCTCTGCTTAAGAGTATTTTAAATGACTGAGACATGCGGGTGCTGTACACACAAAATGATTAAATCAACCATAAATTTGTATATATATAACTAACAAATTCAATAATCAATTATATTTAACAGTGTTAAAAATGAAGTTCCTTAAAAAAATCATCACTGGTGATGTATAGTTATTAAGGGAATTTTAGGTCTTGGGAAAGTTCACTTGTCAGTTTTTTAAGTGTGTACTTAGCTGCCAGTAAGAGGTCGTTTGGTTCTGCTCCAGCCGATGACTGGTTCTATGCAGATTGTAGACCGGTTCACTCTCGTCACTGGTCAAGTCTAGTGGTTGCGACATGCTCCAAGTAGTATCAAGGAGTAGTTACGAAGCTGGTCCAGCGCCTTCAAGACCCGTCTGATGATGATGTCTAGTGTTGAATGCAAGCCACATATCACACACGTGTTCCACAGACAGCACCCTCCATTGGTACCAGCGACTAGTATCATGAAATAATAGAGAACAAATACCCTATATTGGATTTCCTTACACAAAATCAGGTGTCTCCCCTCCTCTTCATTTCACCATCCCTAAAGAAGCTATATACTTTGCGAGTGAGACAAATCTTAGAATATGGCATTGCAGCATGGTCAACGACAGCTAAGTCGAACTTTGACAAAATAAACAGAACCCAAAACCAAGCATTGAGAATCATAACAGGGGGCATGAAGTCAACACCCATTGAAGAGTTGGAAAAGATTACTCACCTCCAGCCTACGAAGGATAGAAGAGATAGCAGAGCCCAGCAACAAGCGGAGAAATTCAGGAGGCTGATAGACCACCCAATGCACCAGAGAATAAATGGACTTGGAAGGGGAAGACTGAAGCGAAGCAACTTTGTAGACACAGTCAAAACAAAGATGAGAGCAGACCCCATAAACACAATATCAACAGCTGCGCCAATATGTACCGCACACAAGCTAACAATTTGGAAACAACAGTGCTTCCCTGAAATGATAGAAAGCGTTCCTGGTATTGAGAGAGAGAACAGCTAAAATGAAACAGAAAGGAGAGTCCTAACCACAAAATATATAGAGAAATATTACCCAAGTGTGATAGGGTGGGCGAGATGATGATGATGTTGTTGTGATATTTGATCACTCTCTTGCACACTCGCAACCGACCCGATTCAACAATAAAACTCTGATTCTTAAGGCAGGGGCTGTATTTATTTCTACAACCCTATCAGTGACATTTAAACACACGAAGCAAACATTAAACAAATAACAAAGCGAACAAAACAAAACACCAAACAAACACCCAGCCTGTGCTCGATTGCTAGTGTGTCATGTCTTTGTTCTTCTGCTACCCACACAGGGCGCCTCGTTTCGTTTTCTCTTGTCTGGACTGATACTGAAAAGGGCCGCTGCTGGCCATAACATTCTTTATATAGGCAATAGGCTAATCACTCGACTTACTGCGCGGCGCGTAGTAATTGCGCCACGCAAATAACACTCGACTTTATTGCTCTATTAGACATGAAAACACAAATATGGCCCACAACTATCAAATATAACACACGACTATCAAATATAACACACCACAACTAATTCTTAGGCTTTATTATGGCCTAGTCATCAATCTTCTTCTTTGTCAGACTTTTCATATCCCAGCAATGCTTGCTCGCGCCGTCACGTGGGCTGACAGTCACGTGAGTTGCGCGCAAATCGAAAATATACGGGCGATAAATATGCCATGAACATGAAGGGGTAAGCCGGGGTGTCTTTACGGCCCCATCACACAAGCAACACCTGGATCCATGCATACACAGATGGATCAGCAACTAATGAAACAGAAGATGGGGGTGGAGGAGACTTCCTGAGCTTAAGCAATGGCACGCAAAAAAGATAGCAGTCGCCACAGGGACATTTTCAAGTAACTTCAGAGCAGAGGCAGAGGCCTTAAAAACTGCATCAGAAATTCTAATGACAGCTCCGAAAAACCTGTAGCTATCTTCTCAGATGCGCTGTCAGTAATTACAAAGCTGAAAAGTCAAAGTAATGCTGAACTGGATGACCTAAGAGTAACACTTCACAGACTATGTCAGCAATACAAAAGAGTCGTGATACAGTGGATCCCTTCTCACTGCAACATCCATGGAAAGGAAGAGGCTGACAGATTAGCAAAGGAAGGGGGAAAGCTTACTCAACTTGACACCAATATAACTTCTAGGAGGCCAAGAGTTTTATCAAGCGCAGTTACAAGCACAAGTGGGAAGAAGAGCATTCAGGCAACATACAAAATTATCAGTATTACCAGCTCAGCAGAAGTGAACAAGTGGTAATCTTCAGACTTCGCACAGGTCATAACAGATTGAGATACCATCTATTCAACAAATTAAAGATAGGAACTACTGATGAGTATGACTGTGGCACTGATAAAATGACTGCCGAACATCTGCTTCAAAGGTGCCCAACATATGAGGAACAGAAAACACGCATATGGCCTTCACCAGTACCATTCCTGGAGAAAATCTACGGAGATATCATCAGCCTTAGGTTGACCACTGCTTTCTTTGAACTTTTTCAAGTTGACATCTGAGAGTGAACGAAGAAGAAGAAGAAGACTTATTGTTCAGGTTTCTAAGGTTCCGGGCTATCCGTATTAATTAAGTTAGAGTTTTCCAGGGACACAAGTCCACAAGGTGCTCAAACACGTTGTCCAGTCCATTAATGTGAAATCGTGATCACATTCTTTACTCTGGCTTGTCTGGTCGTCTTCTTGACGAGTTGAATTTCACAGTGCTCTAAGCCAGCGAAAGTATCAGATTATATTGCAACTTTCGGCCTACGCCATATGTTGTTTCTAACTGACAAGGCTGCAATCAGAAAGGTTGTATATAACCCATCTAAAATGCCGAGCCAATAACATTCAAATGCGTATTATGATGGGGTTCTCCTCACCAATTTCCTCATAGGAAAATTCTGCGTGAATTTAAAAAGTTACTTTCCATATAAGGCATGGTGGTTTCCGTCTAGTATTGATCATGTTTACAACACACAACGTTCCTAAATTTATTACTGATTATATCTTCCCGAAAACTATTACAACATATATGTCGCCTCAGGTGCGTGTCTGCAATTTGTCACCAGATGGATAATTTACCGCCCCGTACCTGTGCAAATACCGATCCTCATGTGACCATCTGGGATGTGCTCTCTCCAAGACATAAATTAGGAGGTCACAATAGCCATATCAGTGATGAGCAAACTCGCTGGGCCATCTCCGTGTTGTTCACGGGGTAATCTGGCGGCTCCATGTCTGGTGCGCGAGAAATATTGTCTCACCTGTGTCTAATCTCTCAGCAGAGATGACCAGGTAAACAGACAAGATGTGAATTACAGGAAGAAAGTGTAAAACATAACTTGTGCACTGATTTATGTGCTCGAACATGAGCAATAATTACAAAATGGCAGAGAGAGAGAGAGAGAGAGAGAGAGAGAGAGAGAGAGAGAAAGAGAGAATGCGTGAAAGAGAACGACCAATTATGTGACACACGCTATAGTATTCAAATGAGCAAGTGAATCCGTCTGTGATGCTAATTACAGACCCAATAACTCTTGGAATTATCCACACAATTCCAGGAATTCCCCCCGTGGTGAAACATGTTGAGAACCCAACAATGTACACTAAGCTCGGATGGGTCACTTGAGCCCCATACATAACTATTAGTTTTTACCTAGTTGGCTGCATGCAAGTAGATCTCACTGTGGGTTCATGATGGGCAGGGGGAGCTATAAGTGGCTCTGTGTAGGACGTGACAATTCCTTGGGAGAGCCCAGAACCAGAGCACAGTATTTTAGCTCTGCTACTTTGGAGAGCCCCTTGGATGGCGGGGAATGCACAGTGTGCCACGCGCTTCTTCCTTCTATCTTGGGACCAGATGTGATGATCCTTCAAATGCCAGTAAAGCTGGAGAAACTGGAGCTCATAGATAATAAAAATAAGGAATCTTCGATGATGTATTGGCTGCACAAGAGCGAAAAGCTCCAGCGTCTTCTCTTCAACTCTAGTTCCACTGGATCTTGTTTGGTTCGTGTCTTCAGTTCCTCATTAG
Organism: Oreohelix idahoensis; assembly: GCA_024509875.1. NCBI lineage: Eukaryota > Metazoa > Mollusca > Gastropoda > Stylommatophora > Oreohelicidae > Oreohelix > Oreohelix idahoensis. The sequence continues at coordinate 159,629 of JAMPIV010001388.1, read as the reverse complement.
TGGTCTCTTCTTCTTCTTCGTTCGTCCTGAAAAGGACGTAGGTTGCGTTGTGTCCGTTTACAGCGAAGCTGCGATATTTGCGCCTTTCGGCCGACAAATCCGACTTCAGCACGGCATTTTTGGGACCGGGTTAGCCTTCCCTCTTCGATCCCTACTCACTCAGCCAGACTGCAGTGATGCAGCCTGTTTCCAGGACTACGTTTTGGAGGTAAAGTACCGCCTTGGTCAGCTCTGGTTCGCTGACCCTGACCCAAGCAGTTTAGCTATGGGTCGCTAATTGCATTCCTCACTGTTGACGCGTCTTAGGTCCCCCCATTAGTGATCTTGTCATATCATTTCAATCCTTCTATTTTACACAAGTACACATTTCTAAACGTCTGTAACGTTAAGTAATTTTTAAAAATCAGCATTATTTATGAAATCTAATACCATTCTCTTCTGAAGTGTTATATAATTGGCTACGGAAGTGTTATTATCTTCTGAATTGTTATATGAGTGGCTAATAAAGTGTTATAATATTCTCTTTTAAAGTGTTATAAGATTTGTAAATGGAGTACCAGGTGGTTGTAGTTTATATTCTTAAAATGTGATCTGATTCCAATCAATCATCACCGAGATAATTCAAATAAACATAAGTTAGAATTAGGCAAACATGTAAGGTGACCATATTTTCAAAACCCTAATCCGGGACAAAATAGTAGATTTGACCAATTTCAATGCAAAAAATCGGGACAAAAGGGTAAAGAAAAGGTCAAAAGTCGGGACATGTCCCGGAAAAATCAAGTTGATGTCAATTTAAAATAATATACATTTTATATATACATTTGAATAACACATTTTACTGTATAAGTTTAACTACTTAAACTAATAAGAGAGAAAAACATCAATAATCCTTACTTAAGGTGAAGCTGAGTTACTGTACTTTTCAGATGAGTGGATTTTTATCAATAGGTCCTTCTTTGCAAGCAGCATCTTAAAAAACTCGACACATGTTTCCTCACAGTTCACTTTGGTTGTCAACATAGCTTTCAAAGTTTCAACACCTAGCTGTGTTTTATCACTTGCCCATAAGCTGTTCATTAAAAAAAAAAACACTCTTTCTGTGGCAGCATTTGTTCCAGGTAGACAGAAAAAAACTCTGCCAACTTCAAAATATTTGAAAATGTCACATTATTGTTTTTGAAGTGGGAAACCATTTCAATCCAGCGTTGTGGTGGCAATGTTTTTTGGCACTCCATTCACTAATTTTCTTAGAAGTAACAAACTGCTTCATATAGACATATTCGTCATAAATTTCAGTTTCTGAAGGTAATGTTTGAACCACTAGTGATGATGATATCTCAATATCTGCCCAAATTGGTATTCTGTTCAGTGTTACCCAGCTGTAGGATTCTAGGTCTTGAAAATTTTTTTTCAGCCCATTTATTCAAATAATTGAAAGCTGTTTCATAGAACGAAGAAATGCTAGCATGAAACTTTTTCACATCCTCCTTTGGAAGTCTTTCCATTTCCAGCTTTTCAAGGATTAGCTTAACTCTTGATGGCAAGAAACAGTCTTCCAGTTTGGACTTCAAAATAGTTTTCAACCTGTTGATGCTGTCAATGACTTCAAACACAGTGACCGTCTGTCCCTCTATTTTTTGCACTGCTTCGTGGAATGGAGAGGCCTGACTGTGAACAAAAACAAGCCATGCCTCAGATAGAGGATTTTCGAAGAATGTCTGTATAAAAACTGGGCATCTGTATTGAGATTGAAAATATGATTTTAGAGGCAGGAACATCTGAAGAACCCTTTCAACAGCAGGCAGCAGAGCAAGCCACCTAGTCTGAGCATAACCTAAGATCATCTGGAAGTATGTTTCCACAAACTGGCAAAACTCCTTGAGTCTTTCAACTCGTACTGTGTATGATTTGAAGAGTAAATAAATTTTAGCAATAATCAGCTCGACATCAACAGGCAATACATCTGCAGCTGTTCGAACAGTGTTGTGGAAAATATGACCTGCACACCCAACTCCAATAAGACCATGTCCAAGGTTTTCTTGCAGTTTTTTGAAAACATTGTTCTGTCCTTTCCTTTCAGCACCTCCAAAATTGGAATTTGTGTTGTCTGCGCATAATCCAACTACTTTCCTGTCTAAACCATTTTCAGTTATGCAGTCATTAAGAAAACTACTTACAATATCAGATGTTTCACCTGGCAATGACTTTAACTCTAATATTTTAATTTTCACTCCATTACTGTGATCAAAGTATCTGACAAGCAAAGGAAAATTCTTGAATTCTTTGTGGTTGGATGCATCTGTCAGTACAGAAATAAATGTAGACTTTTCTAGGTCACACCTTAACTCATTTAGAATATGGGGTGCCAAGACATTTCGAATAATGGCTTCTGTTTTCGTACGTGCACATGCAAATTTTGGCTCTAAATTAACCTGAAGTAATTTTGATGTGCAATCCATAGACCTGAAAGTATGATTATGTAGCACTGTATGATATGCAAAGGCGCCTTCTATAGCAGCTAATTGCTCTTCTTGGTCACCAATTTTATCAGCTCTGAAGAAAGTGGTTAACGACGAGCTTGATGCAGCTGTAACGACGGCTCTCTTATGTTTCTCACTGCTTATGTGGTTCTTAATATCACCACGTCCACTATGGCTTATCGAAAACCCGGAGGCACATATATTGCATCGTACATTGAAGTTTGATGTACTCTTTTTAATAAACCGATATTCCTTTTGTAAATCTTCATTGAAACTGCATTTACGCTTTGATCCCATTTTCTTACAACAATAACAAAATATGCACAAATAGTTCACCATTTAAATTAAATAAACGTATACCGTACGCAAAATCTTGGTACTTTACCACTACCTAAAATTTCAAATAACTGCGAATATCACATTGGAACTACAAAACTAATTCGCGGTCCTGACAACCTCTTGTGCTGTTTCGGCGCCAGTTCACTAATAATTAAAAATTCCCTCGTCAGCCACGGAATAATAATTTTTTTTAATCTGTGAGATTTAGCCAAATTGGCTAATACGTCGAAAACCGGGACAAATTGGCGTCCCGGATTGCATCGAAAAAAAGTCGGGACGTCTGGTCACCTTACAAACATGGGCCAAAATAGGAAATATCGTGATAAGGCGATAAGTAAGTCCATCGGGTTTTCCCGTAGTTTCTGTTTCCCCAACTGTCACGGGTTCCCTCTCTTTTGCTCTGCAGTTATGGTCCAACAATAGCCAAAACCTAGAGTATCTAATGTGGGTCTTCAAATGTATCTACCTTCGCACAAGATTACTTTTGGCAGAGATACAGATAGAAAGATGATGATGCTTCTACCTCAAGGGTGATTTCACAAGATATTTCAGAAGTTAAATACAATGCTGAATGTGTCTTAGCAATGTTAACTTTTATCTGGCCGACAACGTTTGTGAAGAGGTAATATATATTTAATTTAGCTCGTACAAGCCCAATTGAATTACACATTGAAATTCTTATTATTATTGGCTCTATAGATGTAAATAGATATATTAAAGATGCTGATTCATCCGTGAGAACTTCTCTCTGTAATAACTAAATCAGCTATGAATTTGTAAAAACAACATTTAACAAATTTAATGATCAATTACTTCGGACCAAATGTAAATAAATTTGAACTGATGATTACTAAAAATTATGTCATTTAAATCGGCTTAAGGAAGCTTAGTTGTGTAATATGGATCATTAAGTTCTGTTGTATTGGCCTGCTAAAAATGTAAACTTAGCTTCCAAATTTTCTGAAGTGTTGATGCTGCTGTGTCCGTCAATTTCTCTCTGTGGCGAAGAAACGTCTCCTGGTCAAGGCAGGTATCTTCACAACTCGATGAATGTAGGTTTCAAATGTCGATCGCAACCACAGAACAGCAGTACAGCTGGTATCGTAGAGTTGTTACCTCAAATGGTCTCGTATACTCGTACCACCAACTTTAGAGAGAATAAAAGAACACATTACGCTGCTAAGTCTTTGTTTTCCTGATATTAATCAGGCGCCTTTCCCGCTGTCCGTCAACCGTATCTTTTCTCTGAATTTTTACTCTCCCTGAGCGTATGTCATATAACTCAGGGGATATGATGAAAATCACAATTCATTTAGTTAATTTAATTGGAAAATTATTAATATACATACAACGTATTACATATAGTAGTAAAAATATGTATATTATGTCATCATCATCCACTCCCTTCTCCACTTGGAGTCTAGGGTTACTTCTGCTTTTGGTTCCATGAGAGAACTAACACAAAGCAATCGCCAGCGCTTTGCTATGGCGGTTCATGAATATATCATTTTCACGTGCTTGAGGTTGCCCACCTCTTAAGGACCTATAGAACCATAAGTAAGTTCAAACATGTCAAATTCAAAGTATATAAAATATGTTACAACTCACCCCAAAACTGGTTGGGAACTAGACTTCTGGCTCAGTAGAATAGTCTTGGTAACTTGATAAAGATGCCTCGAACACGTTTCTGGGGTATTATTTCCATTATAGTGACTTTGTGAGTAGGTCCTGTAGGAGTCCGGTTTCCATATTAAAAGGTGGAGTTTCCTTGTTGTATTAGTCAAAAGGTGATCCAATTCTGTCCGAGCTGTCTGCGTTGACGATTCTGGAACGCATATCTAAAATGTTCAACGTTATATTCCAATTTTCGGCCCACGCTTCTGCCTGGTGTTTTCCGACAAATCTTCCAATCAACGTGAATGTCCATTCGCGTCTCCAATGCCAGCCAATACATTCAAAAGTGCATGTTATGATAACTTTCTCCTGGAATTTTCTGCAAGACTATGCGTTTGTAAAATTCAAACGGTCAGTTTTCCATATATGGAGTTATTTCCGTCTATTCTCGGTAATGATTACCACTACAACTTCTTACGCCATCCATGTGTCTGTAATCTGTCACCAGTTTCGGTAATGGACTGGCGCTCCTGGTGAAACATAACACTGGGTCACTACACGAAAATGGCCTTGCCAGCCAATCTAGTCTGATTTGTATCAAACGCTTGGGTAAACAAACACGACACAAATGAATACCACTGCTACAACTACTATAGATACTACTACTATAACTAATATAGCTAATAATAATAATAGTTGCCCATCGCAAGCGAAGATGGCGACAGCTTCAGACTTGAATTGTGAGACCTCTGTGCCGTGATCTCATGTGGCTAATAGTCCTATTTTGGCCCCACAGGCCATGCCACATACGGGGCACACATGGTTAGAGTCGATAGTAGTGTTGCTGCGCATTCTGACTTTTCTTGCAGCACGCTTGCCTTCTGCCTTATCAGCTAAATTCTGTTCTGCAATGCGAGCGCCTTGAGTAACGTTTGTCCGCCAGGCAGAGCGATCATGTGCGATAGTCTCCCAGGAGGAGACATCAATTTTGAAGCCGCTCAACGATGCTTTCAGTGTGTCTTTGAAGCGTTTCTTTTGTCCCCCTACTGTTCGCTTACCCATAATATAGCTACTACTGCTATAACTACTACAGATATTACTACAACTATTACTATTATAGCTACTACTAATGCAACAACTATGGTTATTACTACTACAACTATTATAGCTAATACTACTATAGCTACTACTACTACAACTACTATAGCTAATACTACTACAACTTCTATATAACTACTACTACAACAATCACTATAGCTACTACTAATACTAATATAGCAACTACTACTAAATCAACTATAGCTATGGCAACTACAACTAATATACCAACTACTACTATAGCTACTACTACTACAACTACTGTAGCTACTACAACTACAACTACTACAAAACCAACTACAGATATTACTGCTACAACTAATATAACTACTTCTACTTTAGCTAATACTACTACAACTACTATAGCTACTACTACTACGACTACTATATGTCTACTGCTACTATAACTACGGTAGCTGCTACAACTACAACTACTATAGCTAATACTATTACATCTAATATAGCTACTACAACAACAACTGCTTTAGCTACTATTACTACAACTACAATAGCTACTACTACAATAACTACTATAGATAATACTATTACAACTACTATAGCTATTATTACTACAACTACTATAGCTACTACTACAACAACTACTATAGATAATACTATTACAACTACTATAGCTACTATTACTACAACTACTATAGCTACTACTACAACAACTACTATAGTTACAACAACTACTATAGTTACAAAAACTTCTATAGTTACAACAACTACTATAGTTACAACAACTACTATAGCTACTGTCACGGATTGCCTCTCCTGCTTTGCAGTAGTGGTCCAACAGTGGCCAAAACTCAAGAGTATCTAAATTGGTCGTCAAATGTGTCTACCTTCGCACAAGATTACTCTTGGCAGAGAAGTAGATAGAAGGGTAATGGCGCTTCTACCTTAAGGGTCATTTCACAAGATATTTTCAGAAGTCATGAACAATGTTGCATTGGGCTGAATAATTGTTAACTTATATCTGATCTGTCGGCTTTTGTGAAGGATTTAAGCAATGGATTTTAGCCCGTTCAAGCCCCCAGCTGACACCATCATAGCTGGCAGACGCTGGAACTGGGTTGGTCGTGTCCTCAGAAGAGACCCCGATGCCATCACAAGAACAGCTATGCTTTGGACCCCTGAAGGAAAACGAAAAAGAGGCCGACCAAAAACAACCTGGCGGAGGACTGTGGAGGCTGAGATGCAAAGAATGAACCAGAGTTGGGGCACTGTACGAAGGATGGCCACCGACCGAGCAAAGTGGAATCAATTTGTTGTTGCCCTACAAGACGCCACTAGGAGTGATGGCCACTGACTGCTTTGACGGTCGGCGGCTAAGGATCAAAGAAGAAGAAGAAGCCCCCAGCTGAGTTAATTCAGCGAATTTCCTCTTATAATTGTATAGCTCTGTTTAGAGGTAAATATATGTCTAAATGTTTATATATAAATGAAATATTCTGGCTCATACGTTTGCTTTCATACAGGTAATAACTGAATCAACTATGTTTGTTTTAGTTTTAAAATAACATGTAACAAATTTAATAATGAATTAGTCTTTAACAGGTTAAAATAAAAATTTGGAAAGGTTGGTGAAGTTTTAGATGAAAGCGTCTTCGTAGAGACTTAATAGGGGAGTGAAAAAAGTATTATTTGCTGATGCCTTTTTTACAAGAACTTAACTCTAGGTGAGTCCTGTTGCCGTGGTTTCCGTCACTTCTTTTTGGTGATGAGTGCAATTCTTCACATAACTCGTCCAATGTAGGCGGTCAGTGTTGATGCTCTTCTCTTACACTGGCTTTTTGGAGTTGCTAGCTTGAAGTTCAGAAGCTGTCTGATCAGTGACTCCGCTTTTCGCTATATTATATTCTCAGGTTCCACGTAGTAGCTTTAGTACTTCAAACCGTCTGATAGCTTGTAACCACGAACGTTTTAGACAAAATAGAAAGAACAAATGCTCTGCTAAGTACACTGAGTTGGAAGCTAGACAGGTGCATCCTCTTGCTGTCCACCCACCAATGTTAATATCTCAGAAGAATTAAATTCTTGAGTACGCAGCGTAGCTCAAGGAAGATGATTAAAAAACATCAGTACTCTTCTGGGTATAAAACTGGAAAAATGTGCCTGGACAGCGCGAATAATATGTGCCTGAACTAACATTAAAAAGTTACATACATCCCACACTATGATACACCTGAGGCATATGCGATGTAATCCTCACCCATCACTGCTCCAGTCGGAGTCTGGGGTCATCTCTGCTGTCGGTTTTCCGCACGACTAGCATGAAACAATCACTAGCGCTTGATGTAGTGGTTCATGAATATACTATTTTCATATGTTGAGGTTGCCAGCCTCATTTATAACCAATAAGCAAGAAAAACATGTCAAATTCCCATTTGTAAAATAAATGTTACACTTACCCCAAAAATTTTGGAATCTACAATCTCCTTGCACAGGTTAGAATGGACACGAGCAATTTAGGTTATATGCTCTCGAATCACTTGGCCTGGAAATTTTAGTAATTCCTCTTGTGACGGGTGTTCTGCGAATAACTTGGTCTAGGAAATGGTAGTAATCTTCTTATGACGCGTGTCCCGGAACCACTTGGTCTGGGAAACTCTCTAATTCCTCTTATGACGGGTGATCTGATTCCTTAGGTATCCAGACTTCGTATTTAAAATGCGGGTTTACTTTTTTAAGTTTTAAGTTGCCCAAATACTTTCTATCTGTCACTTGTAAATATGAAATACTTTGTCCGATTCTTCTCTTTCTGGCTTTTTGGAGTTGCTAGCTTGAATTTCCGAAGCTGTCTGATCAGTGACTCCGCTTTTCGCTATATTATATTCTCAGTTTCCAGTTGGTACTCGGATGGTACTTTCGCCGAATTTTTCAATGAGATTCATTGTTTATTCCGGCTTCTCAAATCAAACCAATGGTAAGCTCTTTAGCACTAACTGGGTTGGGGTGTTTAAATTCATAATCTCCCCCGCGTGTTTTAAAATATTACATTTTAAAATTCCATCGCGTGACCTCTTTCAAATAATGCGGTAATATTTCGGCAAACTCACAAACAAATCTGGGAACTTATTTGATGTCCAGATGCTACCTTCAAATAGTGTCTTCCCCAGACAGGTTATCGGTAATATTGATACCGAGACGGGTCCAGCGGAAACGATTATCTCATGATCATCTGTGGGTGTGAATCCCCCAGATTGATTTCTCATACATAAAATCTGACCTTTCTTTATGTCGATCGGGCGAGACCGTCTGGGGTAAACAGGCTCCGTCGCTATCAAAAGGTGGTCAGACTAATTGAATTGATAAGCTTTTAATCCACTGACAGGTCTAATGAATGGGTATTGTTACAATAATACCACAGTTCACTTGGCGAAACGTAAAGACATCCGAGGAGTGGTCACAGCTCCACTATCAATCACTGTAGCATGTTGTTTGTGGTGCCACTACTGTATATGTCCATTGTAGTGTACAGAATTGTTGAGATCAGGCATGCTCCAGTCTACCCAGCTGTAAATGGGTAACTCACCCTAGTCCTGAGTTAGGGAAGGCAAAGGCAGCTGTAAGCAGTAGTTTCCCTCTAAGGCTCCAGGGGAAGCAGGCCCTAAACTTGGTCAATTCAACCGACGCAGGATGGTGTATATATGGAGTGGAAGTGTAGAGTGTGATTAACGCGAATGGTGGACTGTTCGTGTTCTGACCAATCTAAGCACTCATTCACTTGTGTCTACAAGGCACCAATGCAGACTGCTGGAATCTTTTTTTACACAGTTTATTTAGACGCACACACTGGGACATAACGAGTAAATCATGGGTATATGTTGACACATCAATTTGCAGGCATACATAGTAGATCCCATGTCATGACACATTCATAAACAATGGGTAGTACATCAATAGCTTCCAATGTTATGATACATTATGGCCGCATCCCCTATCTGACTAAACGCGTCAGTGAAGGCGGATCGGTAAGTAACTAAAGTTGCTTTATGTTCACAGTTTATATCATATTATGAAACCACGATAAGGGGTTTCTATCAAAATTGAGATCTCCTTGCCACTGTCCGAATAGTAAGATACATGCCCCGTTCTCTGGACAGTGATTCAAAAATATGATGACAGGAATGTAACATGGCCGCCTTCCTGAGTTGTCGCTCACTCACTCACAGGAGGGTATATATAAGCCAAAGTTAATTTGAAATGCATATGAATAATTTCCTAAAGTTTCTCCATACAGTTCTACAGTAATCCAGTTACTTCACGTAGACATAACTGCTGTATGGAAGCCCGTCATCTTCGTCGATACAAACATGACCCTAGCGTTGCGAAGCACAATATTCCAGCTAGGTCTAACCGACATGAGATCATCAAAAATAGGGTCTGGCATTACCTGGAGTCCGAATCATACATGATACCGTACATTAGGAGAGTCTCTAACACAAACTCTAGTAGAGACACAATCTCCTACAGAAGAAAAACCACTTCATAAATCATTTTTACTTAAGAATGTACCAGCCCTTGAAAATGCGTAACCCGCCATTGTAAACGGTACATCGGAACTCATCACGACTTGTCAAGACAACTCATACTTCCGCTAGAGCGGCATAACAAGAATATAGTCCTGCCTACCCATCCAAAATATACAATATAGGACTGATTCTACTTGTACTAATAATATGTAATACATATGAATTCAGGCCATAAACATAATAAGCAAATTAATCTATTTTCTGGCCCTAACAAATAAGTACGGACATGAGTGCAATATCCATGCGCCGAATCAATATCAAGAACGATTACTCCTATAATCAAAAGTGTAAATCAATCATGAATTATCTAGCTTTACCATAGACAGCATTTTCATACACAAATGAATGAATGTCTATATTTTTTCCATATTAAATAGCCATATCGATTTTTGTAATATGTGCGTCAAAATATGCACGCAACAGATTACCACACCCCTCGGGAAAAAAAAATGGTACATTTTTTTTTTTTGAAATACATCTAGGAGCAACATACAATAGGCTCACAACGCACCAATAACAATGCGCAGATGATAAGCATAAGTTTTATGACCTTAGAGAAAGTACTTCTCTAAGTATAAATATTTCCAGAGAGGTGTCACCAACGCATACTACAATATTAGCAATGACACAATTTCTACATTAGTTTATACATAAATTTCATCTAAGATATCTTAACATCATGATCATCAAAGACGAAAAAAACATTGAAAGATCAGCGGTGAATAAACATCAATGAACCGCTAAGTAGTGTTACAATCAATATATGATATATTCCATATGTGTACACATTTCAACATAGGAACAACTGTATCAAAGTTGTATAACAGTTATGAATCATGTGGGCATCTAGACAAAATATCTGCCATCACATTTTCTGACCCACGGATAGCTCGCACCGAAAAATGAAATGGCTGCAGAGCAATCGCGTATCGCGTTGATCTCGCGCTCTTCAGATTTTTACTCTGAATAGCCGTAAGAGCTTTCTGGTCAGTTTCCACGATGAAATGCGCGCCAAGAAGAAATCTTTGCAGTTTAAGGATTGACCAAACCATAGCCAATAATTCACGGTCTAGGACCGAGTAATTCTTCTCTGCGGCATTTAATTTCCGAGAAATATACATCACAGGATGCAGAGTTCCAGAGTACTCTTGCATTAGTGCTGCTCCAATCCCGGTGGATGAAGCGTCACTACGAAGAATAAATGTCTTATCCTTAGAAGGCAATACTAGGATAGGTGAAGTAGAAAACATAGTTTTAACCTTATCCAAAGAGGATTGACATTCTTGAGTCCAATGGACTACATTAGGAGACCCTTTCTTTAGCAAGGAAGAAAGAGGTGACATAATGGAGGACAGATTCGGAACGAATCGTCCATAAAATTGTATTAGACCTAAGAGACTTCGCACTTGCTTTTTAGTCTTAGGAATAGAAATGTTAAGTATCTTACTTGTATTATGGTCTTCTGTTTTTAGGAACCCATGACCAACACGGTGTCCTAAGAAAGATATTTTGCTAAAACCAATACATGCTTTTGATGGTTTCGCTGTCAGGTTATGCTCGCGTAAGATAGACAATAGTTCATTTATCCCATTATAGTGATCGTTCCAAGTATCACTGAAAAGACAGATGTCATCAAGATACGCAATGACATCTGAGCGATGAGATAGGATTCGACGCATCATGCGTACGAATGTTGCAGGGGCGTTCATAAGACCGAAAGGCATGAAATTCCATTGGAATAGACCCCTAGGCGTCGAAAAAGCAGTAAACGGTTTGGCGTGTTCGGATAATGGAACTTGCCAATATCCCTTAGACAAATCGAGTTTAGTAAAGAAATGAGAATTCGATAGTCTCGTAAGTAGCTCTTCTAGTAAAGGCATAGGTTCAGCATCAAATTTCGTCACTTGGTTCAATTTGCGATAATCCACGCAAAGACGTATGTTATTGTCTTTTTTTCGTACAATAACCATCGGCGAAGAATATGCTGATGTGGATGGTTCAATAATTTTTAACTCTATCATCTCATCCAACTCTTTCTCTACCTGTGCTTGAAAATGTATCGGGATAGGATACGGTCTGACTCTTATAGGACTATGGTCAGTAAGAATAATGTCATGTTGAATGACATCAGTTTGACCAGGAATGTCAGTAAGGACATCCTGAAATTGTTCTAACATAGTAGAAACTTGTTTCTGCTCTCCTGGAGATAATTCGGGAGAAATTGCAACATCTTTCCATGATTCATTAGAGTGAAGAGGAATCATTGGAAAAGGTAGATTTACATCCGAGAAACTCGTTTCCTCATCCTGTATTACTGACAGAGATGAGTACTGTCCATGTTGGACTGGAAAATCGTCCGTTGCCTGGAAAACAGGTTGTAAATAATCCGGACGTTCATGGAATTCCGTGAGCATGTTGATGTGGAAGGTTTTACGCTTCCCGTCAATATCGACGATATAGTCAACATCGGAAACTTTTGATATTATATCGTACGGACCTTTCCAAGAAATAAGAAGTCTATTTTCCCCTACAAGGTAGCAAGACAAATGCTTTGTCACCTGGACAAAGTTGTCGCAAGCATCTCTTTTTATTGGCAAATTCCCTTGCCTTCTGTTTCGCAAATTCAGAAGAAGCAGTTGCCAATTTGCATGCTTCAATAATCTTGTGTCTAAGTGCGATGACATATTCATAAGAGGATTTTGTGTCATCGACAATATTATCAGCAGTTATAAGATCATGAAGTAAGGACATAGGACCTCGCGGTTTCGCGCCAAAGACAAGTTCAAAGGGAGAAAATCCTGTATGTTCGTTGGCGACCTCTCTATATGCAAAGAGAGCCGCGGGTAAAACCCTATCCCAATCCTGAGGATGATCTTCTGTTATCTTACCTAGTAGGTTTTTCAGAGTTCTATTCAGACGTTCCACCATCCCATTGGACATAGGATGATAAATACTACTCAGCGATCTCTCTATCTTAAGAGTCGACATTACTTGAGACATGGTATCCGATATGAGTTGGGTACCATGGTCGGATAATATTTCTGCTGGAAATCCCAGACGAGAAAATATTAACCAAAGAGCATCTGCGACATCAGCAGTAGTTATGCTCTTTAGAGGAACAGCCTCCGGCCAACGTGTGCACATATCAACACACGTCAAAATAAATTGGTGTCCTCTAGCAGACTTTATCTTAAATGGACCAATGATGTCTATCGCCATTTTTTGAAATGGTCGAATGGGAATGTCTGCAGCCTGAATAGGTGCATCATGGCGTGGACCTCTGGATTTAATCTCTTGACATACTTTACAAGATCGACAATAGATTCGTATGTCCTTATTCACAGCAGGCCAAAAGAAAGATTCAAGAACTCTAGTTTTAGTACGGGAAAAACCCATATGTCCAGCACACTGCGAATCATGAGCGTGCTGTAAGATTTTAACTCTCATATTTTTAGGCACAAGGATTTGAGAATGAATGGACTTAGCGGAGTCTTGTACCATACGTACAAGTACGCCATTCTTCATCATAATCCAAGATTTACGATTTGTATCCTTATTCGGATCACCTTTTGTTGCCAGAGTAAAGAATTTCTTTAGAGTAGGATCATCTTCCTGCTGTTTTATAAAGGAATCATGGGAAATCTCCAAGGGATCATCTTGGATCTGCGCATCATTATCTTCAGAATGTGAAGATTGTGGCATATTAAGAGCTTGAGCCCTAGTGATTACTGCATTAGCAGATTGCATATTAACATTTTCCCAATTAGAAATTTGCTGTGGAGTGCATTCTTTCACTCCATGAATGCGACCGATGATAAGATCAGCGATCGGATTCGGCAAGAGACATGCTTGCACCTCTCCTGTAAAGAAAGGCGTAGCAATATTGATAATGGCAGTGGAGTACTTCTCCAATGTGCCACCAAATGTTACACATTTGACTACATTGCCTGTAGCTCGAGAAGGATTTACGAGTGATTGCCTCACTCCGATGGTAGTGCACCCCGAATCGAAAAGAATTGATACCGGAGTACCATCTATTAGGCCTCTATTGAAGACAAGAGCACCCCTTCCATTATGCGCGATTGACGCAGGGAGAGCGGGAAGCGGGTGACCGCAGCTTAAAGTAGAAACTGTGGTTGGATCGAATAATGTTTTGCATTGCGAACACTGAGATGCTCTAGCAAAATCGAAAGCGGAATTTGCTACACTATTGGAGTCTTTTTTATCATTATTCTGATTACCGGCGTCGTGGAACTCCTGTTGTGCAGAGTTAGCCTGGTAATAAGATTTACCATGTCTTTTGTGTTGTGATCTACCTCGGTTATAATTGTCTCTATAATTATTATTCCCTCTGTTATAACCCCTATTTGGGTTTGAATCATAATATTCATGATCATAATCATCACGCTCATTATACTGAGTATCCCTGTAATATTGGTTTTTTTGTCTCCATGAAGCACTTGGGTAGTTCCTATAGCTACTCCCTTTTCGAGAATTTCTAAAATTATGGGTACCCCTCGCGTGTCGAGGACTATCAGCCCGATTCCAGTTCTTCGAAGAAGAACCCTGATTTGAGTGGTTATCTTGGTTTTGATACTTATTCCAATTAACCTTTTTATCAAATTTATTTTTAGCTCCTTGGAATTTGTGTGAGTAATTCTGATTATATTCTGTTGCCGAAGCAACCGGCATACTCTCTTTAATGTTAGAGTTACTAAGAATCATGTCAGGGTGTGCCGTGGCATACTGGTCACAATATTCTTCCATTTGCTTTAATGTACTAGGTTTACGCTCATGTAAGAACTCTAGGAATGCTTTATTTACCGAAGACATGACCTTGTCTCTTAGCAATAAATCCGTAAGACCATCAAATGTTTTCTCTATTTTGGATAATTCAATCCATCGTGAAAGTGTAATTCGTGCTTTTGAGATGAATTCTGAGAATTCTATACCTACCTCAGGTCTCATTGTTTTAAACAAAAGACGATAACCTTCCTCAGGCAGCTGATATTTCTTTATCAGAGCTGCCCTAATAGCATCATAATTATCCTTGTCGGCCTCTTCAACGAAATATAACTTACTCAGAGACTCTCCTTTTAGATTTTCAGACAACTGATTCACATACTGTGATTTGTCAACATTATGAGCTCGACAAGCACGTTCAAATCTAGAAAGCCAAAATGTTATGTCATCACTGGTAGGGTTGAACGCTGGTACCTTGACCTTGTACACAAAGGGTTTACCATTACCACTAGATGCCTGATTAACATTACTCATACTTGTCAATTTTAATTTCTCTAACTCAAATTCATGTTCTCTTATTGCTTTTCTCTCTTCAGCTTCTCTATCTAATCTTTTCTGTTCTGCAGCCGCTTCTATTTTTTTCTGTTCTGCAGCAGCTTCTAATTTCTTCTGTTCTGCATCAAATCTCCTTTCCTCCACTTGCATCTGCAATTTCTTTAGTTCAGCAGCAGTATCAGCTTCTTTTTCTAATCTTTTTTCTTCAGCCAGAGCTTTTCTCTCTTCAGCAGCAGCAACAGCTTTTCTGTCTTCAGCAGCAGCAGCAGCTTTTCTCTCTTCAGCAGCAGCTTTTTTCTCTTCAGCTGCAGCAGCAGCAGCAGCTTTTCTCTCTTCAGCAGCAGCTTCTAATTTTTTTTCTTCTATTTGAAGTTTTCTCTCCTCAGCCGCAGCTTTTCTTTCTTCAGCTTGCATCTGCAATCTGAAATTCTCAGCATCTATCTTCTTTTGTTCAACTTCTGCTTTCAGTACTTCTGACTTTAATGCAATAGCAAATTGAGCAGTTGCCCATTCTTCTAACTCTTTTGCAGTCTTATCAAGAGATTTTCCTTGTGCAATAAAGAAATCTAATGTAGACATCTTGTCTTCTTAAATCAGAAACCTGAAAAAGTAAATAAATTACCTTATTTCACTTTAATGGGAGACAAGTCTATACCATAGACTTAGTCTTAGTGAAAAACTTGTATGGTTATTTTGTTTATAATAACCAATGATAACTTGAGTACCTGTGGAAAACAATAACTGTATATCTCAAATACTGTGGGAGACAAGCCTTACAAAGGTCTTGTATACCTTAATGTAATCAATGGTCACTTGAGTACCTGTGGAAAATAATATTTCCTATACCAATCACTTTGGGAGACAAGCCTTACAAAGGTCTTGTACACTTTGTTTTATAACAATAATAATCATAAAGTACTGATCTGTACTATAATATAAGTGTATTCAACTATACCTCCTATGTCATATGTCAACTAAAGACATTACAAAGGACAAACAAGAAAAGACAATCTGAAAACATTTGCAGAGATCAAATTAAATTAAATAGGAGAAATGAAAAAAAAAATGATCACAGAATCTGTGATGATAACTGCAATAAGATAACAAGACAAATAACGCCACAGTGTATAAACATAAGGGTGTAAAGAACTGAAATGAAAGGAAAGATGAGACCTACAATTATACAAACAAATCAAACAAAAATAAAGAACAGAAAAATATTACAAATACAAATATGAACACAGTCATCACAGCTAACAAATATTTGCAAACAATGTTGCATGCAAATTTCAATTAAGAAATTGCTCCCTATAGAACGCCAGAACAAGACCAATATCACTTGGTATTTCCTGTTCTAGTCACCTTCCATCCAGGCCCGCAAACACATAACAATCACACATATAAACAAATAATATATAAACATAAATACATATAAATCATAAATGTGTACATTATATACTGAAATGTGTTGCAGTTGCAGTGTATTGTACTGTATGCTCAGTTTTAACAAATTAGACTACCACTTTATTGAGTAATAGATTTGCTTTCTAACTGTTACACTGTTCAATTTTTTTGAGCACATTAGAAGATCCAACGATGAAATTTGCACTTTATGTTCAACATTGCTCTTCTATTACAGCAGGATAAACAATCACTAGTTTAGAACACTGACTGTACTGTGCCAAATGTCAACAAGTGCTGACCCAGATATTGCTACACTTGTCAGAACAGGTCAAGCTGACATTGATTGTATAGCTGTCCTACTGGTGTTGATGTGGTCAAACAAATGTTCTTGCAACTGTAAAATGTGATTCTCAACACAACAAGACTGCGTAGGCTGGACCCAGGAATCTGGCCACCACTGTAAAGTGTCACTCCTATAAAGAGTGGTGTAAAGTGTGTTCTCTTTCTTTGGTAAAGCTCCACTATCAATCACTGTAGCATGTTGTTTGTGGTGCCACTACTGTATATGTCCATTGTAGTGTACAGAATTGTTGAGATCAGGCATGCTCCAGTCTACCCAGCTGTAAATGGGTAACTCACCCTAGTCCTGAGTTAGGGAAGGCAAAGGCAGCTGTAAGCAGTAGTTTCCCTCTAAGGCTCCAGGGGAAGCAGGCCCTAAACTTGGTCAATTCAACCGACGCAGGATGGTGTATATATGGAGTGGAAGTGTAGAGTGTGATTAACGCGAATGGTGGACTGTTCGTGTTCTGACCAATCTAAGCACTCATTCACTTGTGTCTACAAGGCACCAATGCAGACTGCTGGAATCTTTTTTTTACACAGTTTATTTAGACGCACACACTGGGACATAACGAGTAAATCATGGGTATATGTTGACACATCAATCTGCAGGCATACATAGTAGATCCCATGTCATGACACATTCATATATCATGGGTAGTACATCAATAGCTTCCAATGTTATCATACATTATGGCCGCATCCCCTATCTGACTAAACGCGTCAGTGAAGGCGGATCGGTAAGTAACTAAAGTTGCTTTATGTTCACAGTTTATATCATATTATGAAACCACGATAAGGGGTTTCTATCAAAATTGAGATCTCCTTGCCACTGTCCGAATAGTAAGATACATGCCCAGTTCTCTGGACAGTGATTCAAAAATATGATGACAGGAATGTAACATGGCCGCCTTCCTGAGTTGTCGCTCACTCACTCACAGGAGGGTATATATAAGCCAAAGTTAATTTGAAATGCATATGAATAATTTCCTAAAGTTTCTCCATACAGTTCTACAGTAATCCAGTTACTTCACGTAGACATAACTGCTGTATGGAAGCCCGTCATCTTCGTCGATACAAACATGACCCTAGCGTTGCGAAGCATAATATTCCAGCTAGGTCTAACCGACATGAGATCATCAAAAATAGGGTCTGGCATTACCTGGAGTCCGAATCATACATGATACCGTACATTAGGAGAGTCTCTAACACAAACTCTAGTAGAGACACAATCTCCTACAGAAGAAAAACCACTTCATAAATCATTTTTACTTAAGAATGTACCAGCCCTTGAAAATGCGTAACCCGCCATTGTAAACGGTACATCGGAACTCATCACGACTTGTCAAGACAACTCATACTTCCGCTAGAGCGGCATAACAAGAATATAGTCCTGCCTACCCATCCAAAATATACAATATAGGACTGATTCTACTTGTACTAATAATATGTAATTGTTACGTACATTTATTACCTAAGGGGGTAGTCTTCGGTCCTGCCAAATGTACGCACCAGTTTTATGTAGTTATATTGTTTGAGCGTTCGATTGATTCACGCACTGACGTGCACAAAGCAGTGAGTGTTGCTTTGGAACGCACGTGTAACCTAGTTGAGTAGTTTGTGACGTCATGTTTTGAAGTGGAAACATGGAACTGGCTTGTGTCCATGATTGTAATTTTATATTGTGTATCCAATAGCATGTTGAAGGAAGCCATTTATTATTGTGATTTGTATTGGTCTTCAGGTCGAAGCCAATCGCAGTTATGTCACGTAAGTTATCGCCCACTTCTTATTTTAATGCTGCATAAAAAGGCCGCTCTACTACTAATCTAGCGGGAATTTTATCATTCCTAGAATGGATCTACAGAGTCGCTTGCCTTTAAGATTTGGATCGTAGACGGAGAATTCCTACGAGTAGAAGAAGTTATATTGTTTACCTTATGCACATGTTTTCCATGCCGTACATGCTTCAATGCCAAAGTCGTGGCATGGATGTAAAGAGAGGGTAGCCAACTGAAAGCCTTTAACTGATAGGATTATCGTATATGACTTTGTGTGAAATTATATGATGTACAACGCTATGTAGGATGAACGTCTGGGAATTTTAACAAATGTAATATGGAAGATTTCATCCCAGAGTATGAATACGTTACCATGATAGACGTCCTTGAAAGAAGGTCAACGGTCGTGACTGAGAAGGATATTATACGGTAACAGTTTTGTAATCCTTAGTCTATGGACAGAGGTCTTTACTAGAAGAGAATCTTCAGGAACTTTAGCAGCAATAATTAATATGTTGTCGTGTGATCTTTGCGCCTGTGACGATGTCCGTCTTGTCCACTTCGTGTCCTGGTGAATAAAATCTATGTAAAGTTACCAACGACTTGTGTGCTGCCAATACTTGACCAGTTCACCCAATTCAAGATACTTGTTGGTTTTCGTTTGAAAAACATTGTTGACATTTATTCCGTTGTAACCATTCGCGTTTCAATTCATCACTATGAAAACGACACCAACAATAACTGGTAGGCCAGTGCGGTCTGGAAGTGATTTCAAAGGAACGTACCCATCCAATTGATCGTTTGAAAAGAAGAATGTTTACTTTCAAGGCGACATCATCTCAATTTGGATCCTAGCGGAATATGAATCAAAATCAACTCAAATGCTCAAGGTCTTCAATCAACCTCCACGTCAAGTTTCACAGTGACTGATTACTTGGAGATCATCTCTTCATCATTATTACGTGCGAGCTAGTTTGATATACGCAGAGCGAAGGATTGCATCCTCTAACGTACATACACGGGGACAAGGCACTTTGATTTTTACCTGCACACGAGCTAAGTATAACTTGTATCCGTTATACACTTTATTACTATTAGCTGTGCCTTAATTGATTATGTCCACTTATATATTTTCCGTGTTATGTGTTATATGTTGTGTATTCTTCGCGGGAGGTTGGGAGGTAGATCTGACGAACGAGATCCATCTCGAAGCCAATTCGGGCTCTTCGTCAGACGTTCTGTAGGACATTATTTTGCAGACTTCCCGCAGTGGAATGTTCCTACGCGTGAGCGTAGAAGGATTCTAGGTCCACTGTGTCTGGTGGTCTGTGACACCTGTCTGTTTTAGCTGTAGTGTCACGTTTAATTGTTGTTTTTGGTAGCTATTTTTACTTGTGCCTTAGTTTTATGATGAATTTTGTATGTGATTATTGTCCATCTCACCTTTCCTGTCGTTTAGTTTTTTACAAAACCTATGTTTTTTACACTGTGTTGTCAATTGTCTTGTGCATTATTTAATCGCAGTTATCATCGTAATTCTTTACGACATTCCATTTTAGTTTCTCATTTTATTTTAATTGGATTTCTGCGAACGTCTTCGTTTGTTTTGAATATCTTGTCGTGTCATTATTGTGCTATTGTCTGTCACATTACTGCTTTCACACCATTACATGTTATAAATTACATTATTAATTATTAATATTATTGCCTATTATATAAATTGATTTTACCGTTCTAGAACAGGAACGAAGAACACTAGTTGTAGTAACACTTTTAAGTAGTATTATTACATAATAATATTGAAATGGCTACCTTAGACTATTTCATTAAGCAAGCAAAAGCTTTGCAAATACCTGCTGAAGAGGTAAGACAATTCGCTATGTCAGAATATAAGAAAGCTCAAGAAATAGAAGCTGATCAGAGAAGGTTAGAAACTTTACGTTTGGAAAATTTGAAATTTGAGGCAGATCAAAAACGGATTGAGGCTGAGGAGAATGAGAAAAAAATGAGATTAACTGCTGAGGAAGATGAGAAAAAAATGAGATTAGCCGCTGAATTAGAAGAGAAACGATTTCTGCGAGAGGCAGAACAGAAACAAAAGGAGGCTGAAGAAAGACTTAGAAAAGAAATGGAAGAAAAAAGATTAATAGCTGAAAAGGAAATGGAACAGAAACAAAAAGAAATGGAAGAAAAAAGATTAATAGCTGAAAAGGAAATGGAACAGAAACAAAAGGAAATGGAAGAGAGAAGATTGATAGCGGAACAAAATGTAAAACGACTTCAGCTTGAGATGGAAGAGAATGAAAAAAAACGACAGCATGAACTGAAATTAGCAGAGTCAGAATATGAGAGAATTAGGTTAACTCAGGAAGCTAATTCTCAGAGAACTTTTGAAAGCCAAACTTCATCCAGACATGATAATTTTAAGGAAATTCACCTTAAATTACCAAAATTTAATCCCCCGTCTGATGACGTAATATTCTTCCTAGATAGGTTTGAGGCCACTTGTGGGTCTTATATTCACACATTACTACCTCAATCTGCCAGAAATTTTAGTGATTTTCT
This sequence comes from Oreohelix idahoensis, assembly GCA_024509875.1. NCBI lineage: Eukaryota > Metazoa > Mollusca > Gastropoda > Stylommatophora > Oreohelicidae > Oreohelix > Oreohelix idahoensis. Next base: position 138,170 of record JAMPIV010001388.1, on the reverse strand, counting down.
GTCACAGATACGACTAACATTAGAAAGATGGATCGAATTATCCAAAATTGAAAAGTCGTATGAAGGTCTCTTTGATTTACTGATGCGCGATAAGGTACTTTCGTCGGTAAATCCTACATTTCTCGCATTTTTACACGAACGGAAACCTTTATCAATGAAAAACTTAGAAGAACATGCAAAAAACTTCTGCACTGCTCACCCAACCATGGATCTGAGTAATGCGCAGATTAAGAGTGAATTGCCTGTTGCTTTTGCAGCACAACAAAACAATTTTTCACGCAATCGTTCTTTTAGTGCTGATAGGTATGTCAATAAGGGAAATAATCATAATTTCAACAATGATAACTTTTACAAAGGGAAGCAATTTCAACAATCTGCTCCATTTAATGTTTCTTGGAACCAAACTCACAGATCGCGAGATTTTGGTAACAATTATTTTAAAAATAATCAAGGACATTATAATAAACAAAACTGGAGATCAAGGTCTCAGGGTCCGCAAAACAGACAATTTTTTGGAAATAAACCATTTAACCAACATCATAACGATCATTCTACAAATTATCGGACTAATCCAAATTTTAACTCTAGCAGAAACGACAATTATGGCAATTTTAATGACAAAAATCACAATCGATCGCGCCGACGAGATAGATCGTCGAATAATACAGGTAGACATTCTAATGTTGCTTTTAATGATACACAGGCTAACATTGAACAGGGTAAAGTAGCTGAAACTCACAATGCTATGTCTTGTTCTCTAGATCGTTCCCAGGTGAAAGACTGTCCAGAATGCTCGACTCTTTTCCAGCCTAAGGCGATCACGACGCTGCGTTGCGGACATACCTTGCCTAGCCTGCCTGCAGTCTGTACAGCCACTGCTGCGTCAGTACACCAGGGACAGGGCTCTCTTAAGTTTCACAAGGGATTTGTCAATAATATTTCATGCTCTCTCCTATTTGACTCAGGTTGTACAACAATCGGTGTCCGGACTTCGCTGATCAACCCAAGTTGTGCCACGGGCCGGGTTGTCAAATGTGTAACATTTGGTGGCACAATTGAAACATTTCCCACTGCTATTATTGATCTTCATACTCCTTTCTTTACAGGAAAGATCCAAGCATGTCTTCTGCCTAACCCAATTTGTGATGTAATACTGGGTCGCATACATGGTATTAAAGAGTGTACACCTCAGCAAATAGCTGAATGGGAAGAGCGACATATTCAAACTGCAAATGCAGTAGTGACTAGAGCGCAAGCTACTAATATGTCGCATGATACACCTATTGAACCTACAGTTCATACCACTTGTGATGATGATGCTCCTATTTCACGGGAGTTGTTTGCAACATTGCAAAAGAATGATAATTCATTAAAAAAATTCTTTCAGTATGTTAACAAAAAGAATACAAGCAACAAACTTGCAAAATCTAGACATGACTTTATACTTAAAAATGGGATTTTGGTTAGAGTAATACGGGAAAAGGATTTATCCTTATGTTCTCAGATTCTTGTCCCATCCTGTATGAGATCTCGTATATTACGACATGCTCATGACTCGCAATGTGCGGGCCATATGGGTTTTTCGCGTACCAAATCCAGAGTGCTTTCGGCATTCTACTGGCCAGGCGTCCATAGAGATGTTACTCTCTATTGTCGGTCCTGTTTGATATGTCAAGAAGTTAAGGTACGGGGTCCATTTCATGCGGCTCCTATTCAAGCTGCGGACATCCCGATTAGACCATTTGATAAAATGGCCATTGACATTATTGGTCCAATGCTTCCATCTGCTAGAGGGCATACGCATATTCTTACGTGCATTGATATGTGCACTCGTTGGCCTGAGGCCATCCCTCTCAAGAACACTTCATCTGCCAGTGTAGCAGAGGCATTGATGTTAATCTTCTCACGCATTGGTTTTCCACGGAAAATCTTGTCGGATCATGGGGTTCAGTTCATTTCTGAATCCATGTCTCAAGTTATGAAGACATTAGGTATAGACAGATCTCTTAGTTCTATTTATCATCCGATGTCAAATGGGTTAATTGAGCGTCTCAATAGGACACTCAAGCAGTTGTTTGGTAAGATGACTCAAGACCATCCCCAAGACTGGGATCGGGTCCTACCCGCTTGTCTCTTTGCGTATCGCGAGGTACAAAATCAAGCAACGGGGTTTTCTCCGTTCCAGCTTGTTTTTGGCATGCAACCACGCGGTCCGATGTCGTTAATCCACGACTTATTGGTGGATGAGAATATTGAAGAGGAAACTCAATCCTCTTATGAGTATGTGATCTCTCTTAGAAAGAAAATCATAGATGCTTGTAGACTAGCTACTGCATCATCCGAACATGCCAAAGAAAAAGCTCGTCTATCTGCAAACAAATATAGACGTCTTCGCCAGCTCATACCTGGTGATGAAGCTTTTGTATTACTCCCTGCGCATAACAATCGTCTTTTAATTACCTGGAGAGGTCCTTTCAGGATCATCTCAAGAATATCCGATGTCGACTACATCGTTGATGTTAATGGCAAACATAAAACCTTCCACATTAACATGTTGAAGGAGTATTACTCACGTCCTGATTATCTACAATCGGTGTTCCAAGCAACTGACGATCCTACACCACCTATTCAACACTATTCTAGTTTGTCAGTCATCCAAGAAGAGGAATCTTCTTTCGATGATGTACAACTACCAATACCAGTTGTACCACTCCATTCCACTGAGAAATGGAATGATGTTACTATCTCATCTACTCTTACTGATGATCAACGTCAGCAAGTCTCTAAAATTCTACACACGTATGAGGATGTCCTCACTGACATCCCAGGTCATACGTCAGTCATCCAACATGACATTATTCTGACTGACGATACACCGATTCGAGTTCGCCCATATCCTATTCCTTTACACTTTCGTGATAAGGTTGATAAGGAATTGGATGATATGCTCCAATTAAATATAATTGAACCATCTTCATCACCATATTCTTCTTCTATGGTAATCATTAGGAAGAAAGACAACAATATACGTCTTTGCGTAGATTACAGGAAGTTAAACAAAGTTACAAAATTCGATGCGGAACCATTACCTCTTTTAGACGACTTATTAGAGAAATTATCTCATGCCACATTCTTTTCGAAATTTGACCTTTCAAAGGGTTATTGGCAAGTGCCACTCACTACGAAAGCAAAGCCATTCACCGCTTTCTCGACACCACGGGGTCTTTTTCAATGGAATTTTATGCCTTTCGGGTTAATGAATGCGCCAGCTACCTTTGTACGCATGATGCGCCGCATATTGTCTCATCGTCCCGATGTCATTACTTATATAGATGACATCTGTCTTTTTAGTGACTCTTGGGATGAACATATTCAGGGTTTAAAATCTTTACTTTCTACCTTACAGGATTATAACTTAACAGCGAAACCTTCAAAGGCTTTTGTCGGTTTTCATGACATCTCATTTCTTGGTCACCGTATAGGTCGCGGTTTAATGTATACAGAAGACAGTAACGTCTCTAAAATTTTAAACATCTCAGCACCTAAGACAAAAAAACAAGTGAGGTCACTCCTGGACTAATACAGTTCTATTCTAAATTCATCCCTCATTTGTCTACTATAACTGCACCTCTTTCGTCTTTACTGAAGAAGGGCACACCTAATGTAATAAAGTGGTCGCAGGATCACCAAACGGCGTTAGACTATATAAAACAAATTTTTTTCAAATAAGCCTTTTTTAAAGTTGCCTAACAAAGATCTCACCTTTGTTCTTCGCAGTGATGCTTCTTCCTACGCTATTGCGGCAGTTTTGATGCAGGAATACGGAGGCACCTTATTTCCTGTTATGTACGTATCCAGAAAGCTTACAACGAGCGAGATAAATTACTCCGTTCTAGACAAAGAGCTCCTTGCTCTTGTCTGGGCAATCACAAAACTGGATCGTTATCTCCTCGGATCACACTTTGTGGTGGAGTCTGACCAGAAAGCTCTTACCGCATTGAATACAGGGAACGTTAAGTCATCAAAGTCAGCGCGTTACGCTATAGCTCTTCAACCGTTCCATTTTGAGATACGAGCTATTCCTGGAGTGCAGAATGTATTTGCAGACTGTCTTTCAAGATGCCCTAGTGAACTTGGTGAAACTAAACTACTTTTAGATGGAGAAACGTCCTCACCGAAACATGAATAACTTTGTACAGTGTCATTAATTGTACATCTGTGAAGACTATGTATAGTTTTGCAGTATTCGTATAAATATAACTTTCAGAACATACTTACATATGGATTATAACATTATTTCTTGTGAAGTAACGTTTTATTAGAACGGGAACAGTGATATTAAAGTAACATTTTTTTTTTTGTAGTATGGAAACATTGGTAAAAAAACAAAAACAGACATTCGTTAGTGTTATGGAACATATTACACTACATATCGTGTTCGTAAACTTATTTCGTGCATGGAACATTAGGAACATATTCTTGTTGACTCTAAATAGTTCTGAACGAATATTCACAATGACTGAAATTAGAATTACTTAGAATAAATTACTAGTTATTTATTTATGTGTAATTAAGTACTAGAATTAGATTAATTCAATTTAATCAATTTGATTGTTTATAAATCACACATCTACTAACGTTATTAGTGTCTCGCAATACGTGTAGTCACGTATCCCACTACATGATATTTCACTTTTAGATAACTAGTCAAACTTACTAGTGCTAGATAAAACAGTAGGTGCGTTGCTTCTTAAAGTGTTTAATTTTGCATTGCTTCATTTTTGCACATTGTATTTCAAAATTTTCTGTTTCACTGATTCTTTTATCATTGATTATCATCAGTGTTGCTGTTCATTTTCATTTTTTGAAATCATATGTTTCGATTTTCTTTTGAAAAACTTAGTTGAATTTTATTATCATCTTTTTTGTTGATTCTTCATTTTCATTTTTTTCAACTTCTTTTTACTTCGAATATTACCACATCGTTCCAAAGTAGGTCGATGGTGGATGTGTGCTTTAATGCATACTGTCATTTAGTTATATTAATTTCAAGTCAATATTCTTTTCTTAATATGATATAACTTTATGCATGTCATAAATCTTGTTGTAGTTTTGACTCACCTCTCTCGAGTAATTAGTTCGAAAAAAATTAATAGAATTAATTTTTTTTAAGGGGAGGTAATAAGGGAGCTGTTACGTACATTTATTACCTAAGGGGGTAGTCTTCGGTCCTGCCAAATGTACGCACCAGTTTTATGTAGTTATATTGTTTGAGCGTTCGATTGATTCACGCACTGACGTGCACAATGCTGTGTGAGTTGCTTTGGACGCACGTGTAACCTAGTTGAGTAGTTTGTGACGTCATGTTTTGAAGTGGAAACATGGAACTGGCTTGTGTCCATGATTGTAATTTTATATTGTGTATCCAATGGCATGTTGAAGGAAGCCATTTATTATTGTGATTTGTATTGGTCTTCAGGTCGAAGCCAATCGCAGTTATGTCACGTAAGTTATCGCCCACTTCTTATTTTAATGCTGCATAAAAAGGCCGCTCTACTACTAATCTAGCGGGAATTTTATCATTCCTAGAATGGATCTACAGAGTCGCTTGCCTTTAAGATTTGGATCGTAGACGGAGAATTCCTACGAGTAGAAGAAGTTATATTGTTTACCTTATGCACATGTTTTAAATGCCGTACATGCTTCAATGCCAAAGTCGTGGCATGGATGTAAAGAGAGGGTAGCCAACTGAAAGCCTTTAACTGATAGGATTATCGTATATGACTTTGTGTGAAATTATATGATGTACAACGCTATGTAGGATGAACGTCTGGGAATTTTAACAAATGTAATATGGAAGATTTCATCCCAGAGTATGAATACGTTACCATGATAGACGTCCTTGAAAGAAGGTCAACGGTCGTGACTGAGAAGGATATTATACGGTAACAGTTTTGTAATCCTTAGTCTATGGACAGAGGTCTTTACTAGAAGAGAATCTTCAGGAACTTTAGCAGCAATAATTAATATGTTGTCGTGTGATCTTTGCGCCTGTGACGATGTCCGTCTTGTCCACTTCGTGTCCTGGTGAATAAAATCTATGTAAAGTTACCAACGACTTGTGTGCTGCCAATACTTGACCAGTTCACCCAATTCAAGATACTTGTTGGTTTTCGTTTGAAAAACATTGTTGACATTTATTCCGTTGTAACCATTCGCGTTTCAATTCATCACTATGAAAACGACACCAACAGTAATACATATGAATTCAGGCCATAAACATAATAAGCAAATTAATCTATTTTCTGGCCCTAACAAATAAGTACGGACATGAGTGCAATATCCATGCGCCGAATCAATATCAAGAACGATTACTCCTATAATCAAAAGTGTAAATCAATCATGAATTATCTAGCTTTACCATAGACAGCATTTTCATACACAAATGAATGAATGTCTATATTTTTTCCATATTAAATAGCCATATCGATTTTTGTAATATGTGCGTCAAAATATGCACGCAACATACTCGTACTACTACTACTGTATCAGCTACTACTAAACTGCTATTATAAACCATTACTTCAACTTCTAATGCTACTTTGTTACATATAATATTATTACTATCAAACTACTACTAAAGCTATGATTACTACTACAACAACTAATACTAAAACAGCTGTTACTAGAACTATTACAACTACTTTAGCACTAACCACTACTACTAATACTGTATCTATTACCAGTACTACTATAAATGCTACAACTACAAAAATGTTAGCTACTAAAATTCTTACTGCAATTACTACTGCAAATAATAATAGTTGCCCATCGCAAGCGAAGATGGCGACAGCTTCAGACTTGAATTGTGAGACCTCTGTGCCGTGATATCATGTGTCCTATTTTGGCCCTACAAGCCATGCCACATACGGGGCACACATGATTAGAGTCGATAGTAGTGTTGCTGCGCATTCTGACTTTTCTTGCAGCACGCTTGCCTTCTGCCTTATCAGCTAAATTCTGTTCTGCAATGCGAGCGCCTTGAGTAACGTTTGTACGCCAGGCAGAGCGATCATGTGCGATAGTCTCCCAGGAGGAGACATCAATTTTGAAGCTGCTCAACGATGCTTTCAGTGTGTCTTTGAAGCGTTTCTTTTGTCCCCCTACTGTTCGCTTACCCATAGAGAGTTCGCTGTACATCAACTGCTTTGGGAGGCGTTTTCGGGCATGCGAAGAACATGTCCGGCCCATCTAATTTGGGCCCTCTGCAGCAATGTGTAGATGCTTGAGATATGTGCTCTGTTGAGGACCTCAGAATTAGATACTCTATCATGCCACTTGATCCTGAGTATCCTGCGAAGACAGCTCATATGGAAATGATTAAGCTTCTTGGCGTGTCTGCTATACACTGTCCATGTTTCACAGGCATACAGGAGGGTAGTGAGCACTATTGCATGATATACTTTTATCTTGGTGGCGGCACTAATTCCTTGTCGATCCCAGACATTTACTCTTAGTCTTCCAAAAGATGCACTTGCCTTTGCAATTCTGTTGTTGACCTCGGCGTCGATATTCGCATCTTTGGTAAGGGTACTGCCTAGATAAGTGAAGCTGTCCACCACTTGGAGACGTTGGCTCTTTACTGTGATATTTGGTTTACAGTAAGGTTTCCCAGGAGCAGGTTGCAACATTACTTCAGATTTCTTCGTATTGATGGTAAGACCAAAGTCATCACACGCTACAGAAAGCCTCCTCATATTGTTCTGCATGTCTAGTTCTGTGCAGGTGTTGAGGGCACAGTCGTCCGCAAAGACAAGGTCAGAGATCATTGTTTCATTCACCTTTGTAAAGGACTGTAATCGTCTCAAATTAAACAGCTTCCCATCTGTCCTGTATCTGATGTGTACGCCGTCCCTACTGCCATGCGTAACGTTAGACAGCATGGCAGCAAATATGTTAAGGTATTTTATTGGCATGGTCTGCTAGAGGTTAACAGCATAAGATTAATAGGTGACTACGTTTAATATAATGTAAATAATTGTTAGTTAGTGTACGCGATACACACGATTGATTATGACGTGTATGCGTTGGTATGTCACGCACCGTGACTAGGTTACCACACCCTTTTCTTAGATGACCGTCAAACGGATAAGACGTGTCCTATAATCCTTCCAGTGGTAGGCATGATATTGCCGCACATATGTTATTGCAGTACGGACATGGGTCAGTCCGATATTCTTATGAAGAGAGGAATGTATCGAGGTTAGTAATTTTAACTAAAGTCAAGGAAGGATGAAATTATGGTCCACATTCGTTTTATATCGCCAGACGTCTAATCTCATTGTCGGCCGTTGGATGTCCCAACCGCGCGTACATATAGTTACGACGTTCTGACTATAGGGTTGCATATTATTGGACCAGGACTATAATGCATGGATAGCATTTATGATGTATGATTCAATTGCTATTGATATAATGTTTTCTATAATCAACAGTAAAGGTCCATTAAATTGAACTGTCATACTGTTTCACACGAAAATGTATATTTCAAAAATTGTGTGGATACTCGAGAAGAGACTGTCCCCATCACGTTCACCACATATATTGGGGCCTCGTCGAAGTTCACATTAATTCAACAGGAAGATATTAAAAAGTTACTGGAGTTCATAAGTTGACTCTTGTCTAGATGACAGAAAGTGTTAACTCACATTCGCGTAACTATTCCAACAATAGCACGATCAAGAATTAATGAATCAAAAATTAAGAATTACACGAGGCTGAGAAGAGGTAGAAGACTGAGTAATTGGAAGCAGAAAAGAATTACTCAGAAAGAAAACAGGAAATTAAGGCTGCAGGAAGCAGAACAGGAGAGAAAAGATTTAACAAAGGGAACAAAATGACTAAGATTTGATTCAAGGCCATGCTCCTGAAAATGTGCCAGTGCCTCTGATAGGTTTAACTCAGGAGCCTATCCCTCACTTGATTTTCATTAGATCATTTTGTTGAAAAGACATGAATATCTGAATAGGTAGAGCTATTAGCACCACGTATGGGTTATAGAGAGAAAGCTTTAATTTCTCATTCGTGGGCAGCTATGAATTTTTTGCAAAAATGAGCAGAGTGATCAGGAAAATTATGACATGCCTAAGCAGCACTTTTGTTAAGTAATGAAAAGAATGCAAGTTTTTACAGTTTTGCTAAACTACGCATAAACCTATCACCAGTTCTCTGCACGAATAGAGACATACTTGGAGAAATGGGACGTATCTCTGGAAAACCCCAAGAACTTAGAAATGGGTCCTTAGAAGCTAAGAAAGACATGCATCAAAAGTTTCAATCACAGCGAGCCTGGTGATCTCCCTGTTGCATGAAAAGTATCAAGCAAGCTGCAAGGTAACAGTAATAAGGAAACAGGTATATTTCGGCTCGCAGAACTTTAATAAATTTTGATCCTAAGCAAAATAAAGTTAAGCCACCAATTTGATCAAGGCCACGGGTATGAAAATAAAAATAATTCCACAAATATTCAAGAAATCCAGAAAGAAAATCTTTCAACCAAGGAAAAAGGTGTAAAAAATTGAAGATAACAATCATGACACTTAACCATCTGTAGACAGGAAACCACCTAATTTGGCTATAACTTCGGGGAAAAAGTCAAAGAAGATGCAAACCTGGAAGAAATTGTACCACTCCCCCAGTGGATGAAGAGTCATCTGTAATGCTGTCACTATAGAGTTGTTTATATGATATTTTAGATTACAATCTGTGAGTTGGCAGGTCAGGCCGATCAATACAACCACAGAAACGGTGGAGATTCAAACGGCCACCAAGATTGTCCCGACACTTCCTCGCCCGATGCAATAATTGAAGGAATCAACCAGTGATAAAATGCCGAATCCTCTCTGGGGTGTAATATGTCCTTGGGGAATCCCCAAGATTCGAGGCAACAGTGAACCATTCACAGAGCGATTGAGCAGGCGTAATCTCGAGCACAGGATTGTATCCAAGAAGTTGCCCAAAGCAATAGAAGGGAGAGTTTAATATAAGAAACAAATATAAATAGGAAGGCTGGTTCTGAATCCAATGGTCAGATTCCCTTCCACATCATGACTAAATGTTATCATGCGAGTGATTGAATCAACGCAACAGATTTCTCCATTTCTGGCCAGAATAACTGCAGATAACTTGTAAAATCCTGTCCATAGTGAACGAGTAGCACCTAATGGTGGCATCTTTCAATTCCTGTTGGTATCTGTTCTTCATGCCCAACCAGAGAAGGAGTACATTCTGAAGACACCTTGTCTGTTATACCCTTCTTTCGATGCAAAACATTGGCAGCATTGCACACAATTTTTCCTCTTTCCCAGCTTTATAAATCTCAGCAGGGGAATACTGAAGAAGTTTCATCTGGATCCATGGTGTGAATCACCCCAAGGGAGACCCAATTTGCCTAGATGGTCGATCCATAAACGTTGGCAGTAGACTGACCATACCTGCTGCTATCGGAGATATAGTTCAAAACCGGTACCCCCCCCGGCACATTATTTTTGGAAGGCCAAATAAAAGGTCCATTGTTGGGACTGATGAGAGGTTCAAGTCCTGACATTGACTGTTAACTTGCCAATGGAAACAACCAGAAGAAACATGCTGCCTATTATAACAGGAAGGCGAAAGACAGAAATTTGGCTGTCGGAGAGAAAGTACTGCTTCATTTGCCTGGGAGTCAGAATAAGTTACAAATTGGATGGCAGGGTCCATATACAGTTTTAGAGAAGGTGTCTAGAACAAATTATAAGATAGATAAGAAGGGGAAAGAAAAAATCTATCATGTGAATCTCCTGAAGAAATATTTGGAAAGAGAACATCAGGAAGAGACACGCTTGTTGACCTTGTCCATCGCCATGGAGATGAAAAAGGAACCACTTTCATCATTTGAATATCCATTACACCCCTGTGAGACAGCAGCACAGGTGAAAATCAGTACACATTTAACGAAAACTCAGAAAGAGAGAGTGCAACAGGTTCTAAATAATCATGCAGAGGTGTTAACAGACCGACCAGGGCATACAAACCTATTGGAATATGATATGAAACTGATAGACCCCACACCTGTCTGTATGAAACCATATTCGATTCCGTTTGCTAAGGAGAAAGCTTTGAAGGAAGAGATAGACTATCTGTAGAAGGAAGGAATTATTTCGCACAGTGAGTCTTCGTATAGTTCCGGTGTTGTACTCTTAAGGAAGCCCTCTGGAGAACATAGACTCTGTATAGATTACAGGAGACTGAATGCTATTACAGAAGGACAGGTGGATCCATTGCCGGAGACAAATCAGCTGTTTGCCAGACTAAATAAAGCTAAATATTTCTCAAAAGTGGATCTGAGTAAAGGATACTATCAGATTCCAGTAAAGCCTGAGGTTAGACCATACCTAGCTTTTAGTACCTCAGAAGGACACTATGAGTTTAATAGATTGCCATTTGTATGAAGAATGCGCTATGCCTTCTCTAAGAATGAAGAAAATTATTGATCCTCTGAAATAATCCGATAACAAATTTTAATGGATGAAATACCTTATAGCAACAGAAACATTATGAGGAATCACATAGACTCACTGAACATGCTGTTAATCGACTTAGGAGGCAATTTTAACAGCCCGACCAACCAAATCTAAAAGAATTGAATTTTTTTGAACACACAGTAACTTCAGAATATAGACACACTATTCCGCTACTGCTACTATATCAAAACTTTAATACCATATGTGCACCTATAACGGAATTGACACGTAGTACATCCAGCTTACAAAGCAACTCAATTATGACATTAACTACCACAACTATAGAAATATACCTGACTTAAGACAAGAAACACGATTAAGTACTATGCATCAATTGTTGCTACTACTGTTGTTACTTCTATAGCTACTCTTACTTTAGCTACTGTTAAGGCTACCTAGCTAGTACTACTACTACAGCTATTTCCGCTATAACTATTACTTATACGACTACTTAAATACTACTACCTCTTTAGCTAATACCATAATTTCTATTATAGCAACTGCTACTACAACTACTTTAGTTGCTACCTTTACTACTACTATGGCTACTGCTACAACAACTGCAATTACCGTTGCTAGTGCAATTGTGACACTACAATAACTACAACTACTACTATACGTAATGCCAGTTGTACCATGTTTTTTTTTCAACGCTAATATCTACTATAGGTTTATTCATTCTTATTAGAAAAGATACCATTAATGGGTTTACGGTTGAAAAACTTAACAGTAAACATACAATAGCTATTTGTTTGGTTCCTTAGGGCTTGCTGACAAATAATATTAAAACGTTACGCAAATAGTACTCATGTTAATATTTTTTTTTTAACGTGTTTGAAAAAAAATTTCCGTTACAGAAATCGCCTACATGTAAACTCCAATTGATTGAGATCTCAACTTTCAACGCTATATAACATGACAATAGATCTCGTATTTTAGTTCTTCATATGTAGAAACTTTCAGGGACAAGACGAAGATAATAAGAATAAATGCAGCTAATGGCACGATGATTGCACCTGTAGAAACAATCCACCAATATCTAGTATCAAGCATATATCATTGCAGTTGTGTAGACAAAGTTGGAGGAACAGACGGTGTTATCAAAAAGTTTTAATCTGACCCGGATTCCTTCGAGTTGCCAGTTGGCCACACTGGAATAGGGGAAGCGGACGTCGCATATATCAACTCAACGTACAATTTTTATGTACTCATTTTTATGAATTTAACTTAGTTCTCCTGTTCTTTCTCTTCCCTTATTTTTCGTTCGTCTATGACGAAAACCTTGTGGCCGGAACGTATGCATTATCTTTGTCCTTTGTCCTAGTATACACGGATAACCTATTTTCGATTACCGTGAAGTTTAAACAATTCAGTGATAGATGAAAAATAGTAAGAGGTATGGTTGTTTGCCGCTGTTTAATATCACGCGTGCTTCCTTGGTGGCAGAGACAGTCCGAGTTTATATCCTTGCTTAATCTGTGCATTTTTTGCCTTCTTTTCAGTAAAGCAAAGCAGTAAAATTCTGTGAAGGTAATGCATTTACTTGACACGAGAATTCCGACCAATTCATTTTTGTTCATGACGGACTGCTCTGTTCAAATTTTGGTTCACATTTTGTGACGTCAATCTATGACGTCTGTGCTATATATAGATTCCTGCAGACTTTAGAATTTTGTGTTGAAATTCGTATTCAAAAATTTAGACATATGATTTTGTTCTGATCAACTTTTTCTTTCATGAATATTATTTAAATTTGTTTCTCGTTTCTGATGTCCTATTTACTGTTTGTAAATAGTCTTTATTCTTTTTTATGTATATGTCCATTATGTCTTTCTTTCACTTTTTATCCTTCACTTGCTCTATTACACGCTTTCTCGTCTTGATTCTATTTTCCCTTTATTTGTTTTGCATTTCTTTCTTTCTCTCTTTCACTTTTTTCCATGCATTTTTACAATCTTTTTATCTTTCACGGCTTTTCGTTGCTCACACAAGTTTATAATCAGAATATGCAGGTTTATAATCTGTATATGAACGAACGAACGAACGAAATCTTTATTTCACCAGGGTAAAGAAATAGGCATAATTGCCTTTTTACATTTCTGCCCTGCAATACAATTTTCAGGAATTAATGAAGGTTAATGTAGCAGGTTTATTGTTAGAATATAAAGACGAATATAATGATCCACCAATTCAAAGTTACTGCCGCGTAATAACTACACCAACCTCATCTTTTCCAAATAATTCATTATCAGGGCTTTTTTCACTCAAACGTGATTTTACTTTTTTATTCTTTTTTTCTCTTCCTCTCCTTCACTCGTGCACTTGTTCACACTTTTGTCTCCCTGTATTTTTCTTTCTTTTACAGCACCTGGCATCCGATTGGCAGAGTGGTTAGAGCACAAGTTACCGTGTTCTGGGTTTGAAACTGCGCTGGTCTACTTAGTTGAAAATAAGTACCTGACTGCTCTTGAGACAGGAAATGCAAAGGCAGCGAGGAAAGAAATTAGTGACCTTCACCTCATAAAGCTGGACCTAGTAGATCGAAGTCTCTAACAATTCACTCCCTGTGACAGTACCGCCTTTAGGACTACCTATACTTATATAACTCTTTACCTTGTTTAGTTTCCGGAGTATCTCTGGGGGTAAAAGGTAAAGATAGCAGCATAGCAGATACTAACGTAGCGGAGAAAAGTGTTAGAGACTTCACCATACTAGGTCACCGAGAGGTGAGGATGACCAGTTCTATTCCCCGCTGTCTTTTCCTTCCTTTACTCAAAGAGCAGAGTTAGGTACCCATTTGCAGCTGGGTGGACTGGATTGTGTCGGTACCCTGATTCAAACCAGGCACCTTTGCCGCGAGATAACAGCGCTCTACCCACTCTATCAATCGGACGTTCTGGGGGTACAAGTGAATAATAGCACTACTGCTCATTTAGACATGTCGATAAAGGTTGTTGTTGTTGTTGTTGTTGTTGTTGTTGTTGTTGTTTAACATGGGCTGCAGAGCTTCTCGCTCTTTAGCAGCCAACAACAAGTTTAAGACTCCTCGGTATTATCTACACTGTAGATTTAGGTTTTTCCTGGGGTTTTTCTGCCATTCCGAAACGTGTTGAGTTGAAGTCATGAGCTCCAGTTTTCCCATCTTGGCTTGCATTTAAAGGATCGTCACATCTGGTCCCAGGCTAGGAGTAAGAAGTGTGTGGCATACTGTGCATTCCCCGCCATCCAAGGGGGCTCTCCAACTATGCAGAGCTAAAATACTGTACTCTGGTTCTCGGATCTTCCAAGGAATTGTCACGTCCTGCACAGAGCCACTTCTCAGCTTCCCCTGCCTATCACTGGGTCCATAGTGAGATCCTTCTGCAGGTAGTCAACCAAGTCAAAGCCAAAGAATTACATCTGGCGCTCAAGTGACTTCTTCAAGCTTAGTGTGCAATGCTGGGTTCTCAACAAGTCACACCACAGGGAGAATCCCGGGTAGTGTGTGGTGGATGATTTCAAGAGTCAATGAGGATGTACTTACCCTCACAGACATAGGTTCACTTCCACGTACGTATATTGTAGCACTTTTTTTTTTAAAGTTTTGCCTCGTTTGGCGAGGCGCGTCCCGTTCAACATAGTCGGTTATATTAGGGCGCATGTCCAAACATAAAAGACCCTTGGGTCTGGGATAAATATTGTAGCACTGTTCATAGCTCGTGGTCATATACGGATGACTCCAGATATGACTCCATGCATAAAAAGGTGACTAATGTGAGAATGTGTATGAGGAAATCAAGTTCAACAAAAAACTAAGAATCTTCAACTCAAATGTCAAGTCAGTCCTATTGTATGGCTCTGAAACATGGAGAACAACAAAAATAACAACCTAAAAGCTACAGACTTTCATAAATCGATGCTTGTGTAGAATAGAAGGACTGAAATGGTATGACAAAGTCACAAATGTGGAATTGATGACAAGAACCAGACAAGTGCCGGTGGAACAAGAGTTGAGAAGAAGACGCTGGCGATGGATAGGACACACATTGAGGAAACCTGTTGATAGCATTACAAGGCTGTCCTTATTTTAGAATACATGGGTTAAAAAAAGTCCAGGGAGACAGACAAACACATGGAGAAGAGAACTGAAGATATAAGTGATAAATGATGAAGAATAAATAACATGAGCTGATGGCACGTGACAGGAAGATTTGGCATGTAGTTGTTGAAGGCCTATGGTCCTAGGGAAGTCAAAGGAGCATAGACCTTATCCGGTAAAACGAATCGCTTCAGAAACTACCAATTGGAGCGTGTCCATGGGTTTTATGACAAAGGCACCATCAGTAATGAAGTTCAGCTCCACAAGAAGCAATATAAGGATATTAATAAATGAATAAATGTTACTCTATGCTACAAATTATTCCATGAGGCCAGTTTTGTCGCTCACTCGCATTTTATTTATTTCTTTCATGCTTTTTTCAAGTACAAAGAAAACACTCAGTTTCCATAACTCCGGGCGGAAGGAAATAAAAAAAACCTATCTGAAATAATATGTGTTTACCTTTGTCTGTCAGTGAATGTGCCTGCTTGTCTGACAGCCACCAGCAGGTAGATTTTGATCGGAATTTCACCCGCTGTTGGAAGTGCGTCAGGAGTGAGTCAGGACGTCCGTGATGGTAGCAGGCGGAAACGGGACACAATACTCGTGTGTGTTTAAGGAGCATAACTCAAGTAAACGTTGAAGAAAGGAGCGAACAGAAACATATCGGTATAGCTGTGTGTGTGTGGGGGGGCGGCTGTGTATTACAAAGACAAATTAGGCCTACTACACCCTGAAGCATGTCTTTAAGGTGACTAACACGGCGTCGTGTGCATGGTGCTGGCAATCACATCAATCTAAAGCAAAATTGTTAACGTAACCACCACTGCAATATCACGTGACTGCTTAGGGCAAGTTTTCTGGAAAGGACCCGCTATAGTTGCGTCTCCATGCTCCGTTAGTAGTACTCAAGAAAATTATGGTGATAACCGGGGAGGAAACATAAATAAGTGAGCATAAACATATTCCGGTTGACATGAAGAACAGTGGAAAGTGTTTCCTTTCTCAGTCGCCCACGTCGTTAAGGTTAGGATTAGGATTTGGGTTTGAGATTCCTAAACCTAACCCTTACGCCTTATTACTGCGTGTCTGAATCATGTTTAGAGGTTGCATCGAGCACTGTCGCGTTGTTCTTCATTTCAACCAATATTCCAAACGAGTGCACTATCAAGGTAAGAAGATTATGAAGGAAAGATCCCGTTACATATCCATTGAGGCATATTGGGAATATAGTGTTTGGCCAATATGTTCTTGACCATACGGCACACTAGGCCTGGCTTTCCAATACGGCAAAGTTAACACATTTTCATCATCTCGTGGCCATGCTGGATAACCTGAGATACAATTGTTATGTGACAATCTTCTTCTTTTTCTCGTTCCCTGTTGTTTAGTAATGTCTACACAAGAAGTCCGGTTCCCTGGATGTATGTTGCTGTGGTTGAAAGTTCTGTTGTGTAGACATATCCAACCTAGGCGGGTTGCATGGTACCATGGTTGCTGGTGCGCCTCCTGGCCTGGTACCTCTGACTTCAGCACCTGTTTCTTAAGGCAGAGTGTGCTCATGCCTCCCGTTATGTGACACTAATCTTCGAGTCCTGTCTACAAATCAAACATGTGTTATCTACATTCCCCGACCCAAGTCTGGGTTTGTCTCCAGGTGCAATCTTGTGTAAAGAAGATTACACTGTTATCTCCCATAGTGTTGACGATTGATCAAACAAATCGCTGTAGGTAGACTTTAAATCCGTCTGGGTAACAATGTCTGCCCGGCAAACAAAGGGTAACATATCATGCGTTCAATTTAACCGTGTTGTGAGTGAAGAAGTTAAGATAACCTTGGTCGATGACAGCGACAAAAAAGCGTTAAGAAGCGGTTGAGGAAGAAGAAAAACAAGGGCGCAGGAGAGGTTTGAAGACTGTCACAGGAAAATGTGACGATCAAATATATGACTTGTCGCAAACAGAAGAGAGAAAGGCTTCTTTGAGTTGATGAGGAAATGGAAGTTTGTTTGTCTCAAAAAGGACCTAATATAAATGAGATTACCCTTCAAAAACAAGCTCACACCTCTAAATGAATTTTTATTTTGTGAATTATGTTTTATGAAGCTATTTATATTTTTTAAATACTTTCTGGATGTCTCATAATCACTTTATAAAGTAGTTGTGTTCTATGTTATGAATTGAGCACTGCTAGGAGTTGATTTTTTTTTTTTTTTGAAGGTATTTCCTAGCAATAAAAAATTCAGTGTGGCGCCAGCAAATTTTCATTTCGACAGAGGGGCCCAGAGAAAAAAAAGTTTAGGAGTTATTGCTCTAAGGACTCAAGAACAAGTATTGTCTGGTAATGCTATTGATAGATTTCCTCAATGTATGTTCTATCTAGTGACAGCGCCTTCTTCTCTTCTCTTGTTCCTATGACAACTTGTATGGTTTTTGTCATTAGAGCGTTCGACTGGCAGAGTGGTTAGAGAGCTGGTCACTCGCGGCAAAGATGCCAGGTTCGTTTAACAGTATCAAAACGCTCTAGTCTACAGGGTACTTAAATTTGCTCTTTTTAGGGGAGGAAAAGGCAGCGATGAAGGGAAGTGGTCACCCCCATCTCTCGATGCTGACCTAGTATGGTGACGTCTCTAACACTTCACTCCCCTACGTCAGTATCTGCTATGGGACTACCTTTTTTTCAATTTCCTGTTGTTTTTTTTTTTCTCAAAGTTTTAGAGGGCAAACGAAGGACAACTTTGTTATTTCAGTTGACGACTGTTAATTGTGTATGCTTTTGCCATCCCTGCCAATCTTCTACTCCTCGTTTCTATCCTCGTCTTTATATTTATTCTTCTTGTCATTATTCCAGTTCAGCTTCTATTTGCATCTTTCTCCTCTTAATTACATCTATGCTTCGCAATCATTTGTGTATCCATATGTTTCTTCCACTACGCACAGCTACTGTAATCATCACCATCATCATCATCACCACTATCATAATCGTCATCGAGTACCATGCTTGATAGCGTTGATCATGTTTCTCCACAACATCCTGCCCCACGTATTATTTAATACTTCCGTTGTTGACGTTGTCTCCATGCCACGTTATCAAACAGTCCAGTCATTAATAGTACCATTCATGGAAAGGATATACGAAGATATTGTGGCAGCTTGCCTTGGTAGACAGCAATGTCAATACTGCCTGACGTTGGTCAGTGCACCAGAATTCTATATATGGTGTGGCAGCGCTGGTTAACAAGTGGCTGCTGCACACAGTCTTTGTTTACCCAGGATTTCTTTGCCTCAGAAGGTAGCGATCAGCTTTATGATTAATGATTGATTACAACACACACACAGCAAGCAACGACACAACGCTAAGCAGATCTTCTATATAAATAGGGAACGCCACAGTCAACTGGAATACTGTTTATTTACATGCGTGGACCACTGCTGTTACCCGGACCTCCAACAATCTTGGTCCGTCACTCTTCCTTCTTTAACACTCTTTCACCATTGAGAATTATATTCAATATTGTAATGTCTATTTATCTTATGGTTGTTCAGACGTTACTAGTATCTATCTCCTTTCTTCCGTCTAAGCAAATCCTTATCTATTGATGTTATCGCTCTAAGTTCAGGTTATTGAAGTGATACCGGACTTCTCCGGGGTTATTCCTTTCCCTGCTTCTAGATGGCCACTATCTTAGACGAGTAACAGGACTACGGTATGGACGTAACTAATTCACTCTACGTACCCTTTTTCTACTGAGTTGAGCCTAACTCGCTCCTTCGTTCTTCAGTCCTGTCAAGAATTTATACTGTCAATATGTTGGGTTAATTGCTACCCAGTCGTGTCTCCTTGTGTCTGAGAATTGGCACAACACATTGTCTACTTGACTATCGCCTTCAACATGGCTACCCTCGTCTATCTAGCGTATCTGCGACCTGCACTGCTTCACTCACGCTTCTGACTCTTGCTGAAAAGCGTGCCTAACCGGATTTCTGTTAATCTCTTTCCGGATTCCCCCGTCTCACGCACATTCCTTTTTGCGCATCCCTTTTTCTACTCTTTCTAGACTTTCCTATATCTGATTCTCACTATTCGTTTCCTTATCTGCCACAATATCATCACCTTCAAACTGACGACTGCTTTCTGTGAACATATTCAAGTTAACGTCTGAGGGTGAACAAAGAAGAAGAAGAACCTGCCCAATATCTTCTTTCTTTGTCGTTATCTATATTTCTTTCCCTCAATATTTCCTGTTGTCAGAATATATTTCATTTTTCATATTCTCGTGACATATCCAAAGAAAGTGGATTGTTTCCATCTTACATGAGATAACTTTGGGCTCTGGGTTCTTTCAGAACATCTTCATTACTCTTTTGTTAGCCGTGCGTGGGGGGTGCTTTACATTCTTTTGTAAACTGACATCTCTGAGGCGCCACTGCTTTTCCTACTTGTTTATTAATTGTATATGACTCACTTCTTTATGTCAGAACACTGAAGAACTCTCTTCTTTACTTCCATTGACAAAGAAATATTACATAACAAAATTTTCATTTCGTAGAACGCTGCTTCCACTTGTATTTATTTTCATTATCATCATCATTATCATAATTTTCTGTGTCACTTCCAGTGCAGAAATGACGCCAATACTGCTGCTGGCCCCTTGCGGGAAGCCTGCCCCAAAACATGCATGGGCTCTTGCAGTAAAGGTTTCTGTAGAAATGTGTTTTACACGATCATGTTGCTAGCTCCATACAAAATCTCCCTTTAATAGTCTTTTACGACGTACTACAGGTGTCAGTACTTCTGTTATTTCTGTATTCATATCAAGACCCTGAATCAGACAGCGCAAATAAAACTACCCCATAACCCCAACATTAATCGACGTCATGTTTAACGACCAGTTTTACAATACTCAATTCTTTTAACACGACAAATTAAACTAAATTAACATATTAAAACCATTCCCTTCCCAACATGGAGCCTATAAAATATTATAAAAATATGTTTCATTTTTTACGCGCATTAAATAATTCAGAGAAAGTAAATATTTGGACAAGCACAAATCAGATGCGGCTATTGTTTTCCTCGTGAACTGTCAATGCAAAAGTGAACGTTTTAATGTTTATTTTGATTTTAAACGGCGACCAAGCTAAAAGTTTCCGTTTTTTATTTTTTTTCTTAATGTTTTTTTTTGTTTGTGAGCTAATGCGAGAACAGTATCGTTAAAAATATTCTCTTTCAAATCTAGAAAGCGTTCTTATATTAAGTAGCATAAGAATTGAGATTTATGAATTTAGTTATCACATTAGGGTTACATCTTGCTTTGCTCTGGGATAGATGTGCTGTAAACAGACATGTAAATGGGTATTCTTTCGGGGGTTTCTTAGAACACCGTTAGTTTACAATATGGGGGTTGGGCGGTCGGGGTGTGAGAGCGGGACAATAGATGAAGTAAATAGGTTGATATACAAATTGCCTTATACATGGATAGGCTGATAAGTAGGCAGACACAAAGACGGATAGCAGAAAAAAATGGATGGATGGATGGATGAATGTATGGATGGATAGAGTGATAGACTGATTTATAGATAGAAAATAAACAGATAAATAGGTAGTTGGGCAGACAGACAGGAAGCCATGCACAGACATAGGTAAACATACATCTACAGATATATACGGCAAAAATACAGACATGCAGATAGATAGATAGATAGATAGATAGATAGATAGATAGATAGATAGATAGATAGATAGATAGATAGATAGATAGATAGATAGATAGATAGATAGATAGATAGATAGATAGATAGATAGATAGATGCATGGACGGACGAACAGACAGACAGCCAGATAAATAAACTGACTGACAAAAAATAAAGACAGATATATAAACAGGCAGGCAGATAGACAGACATTCAGACGGACAGGTAGACAGACCAACATACAGACCGACGAACGGACGGACGGACGTCCAGACAGACAGCACACATTTACGTTCTATGAAAAATAACGTTGGCACGGAATGAACGCGTAAATTATTTTGCCATCCTTGAATTGTGAAACTGGTTTCTGAGTGACTCGATTTGAAATGTGCCCGCAGCACGGTTCACGTAACCCTAATGTCGTCTCTTTCACTTCTGTGTCCTTGTTAAGCAATCAACTGCGTGTAGAAGCATGAATGATACTTGTGAAGCGGAAGACCAGGCATGTTTACAATATTTTCATTTTAGCTTCGAATGCTTTGTTTTAACAAGGGTTCGTTTAAAGCGGAGGGGAGATATGGTTTAGTGTACAGGCGAAGAATTAGAAGAGATAGAACACGTTGAAAACGTGAGGCTAGACGAGTCATCACGTAAATCAGTTGCTACAGAAGCCATCGCTTGCTAGGGCATATGGTGTGATTTAGCGTAGACTTCACGCGAGAAAATCAGCAGCAGTTTTGTCTCGTGCCACATATGGAGCTAATAGGATGAGAAAAAAAAGTGAAAAGGTGAAAGTGTGGACTCTGAAGTAGTTTATTTAATCTGTTAAGTTCATTTTCTTAGTTCCCTTTCTTACTTCATAGCTTAGTTAACCTTCTTAGTTCCCTTTCTGATTTCACTTTCTTAGTTCCCTATGTTTGTCCATTCCTAGGTGTTCACTTTCCTAGTACATTTTCTTAGTTAACTTTCTTAGTAGTTCCTTTTCTTAGTTCACGTTTTTAGTTTACTTTCTTAGTTGACTTTCGTTGTTTAATTTGTTAGTTCACTTTCATAGTTCAGTTTCTTACTTCACTTTCTTAGTTTACGTTCTTTGTTCACTTTATTAGTTTTTTTTTTAGCTCACTTCCTTAGTAGTTCCTTTTCTTGGTTCACTTTCATATTTCTCTTTCAAAGTTCATTTTAGTGCACTTTCTTCTTCATTTTCTTAGTTCCCTTTTTAAGTTACTTTCTTTTTTTTTCATTTTCTTGCTTTACTTTTTTAGTTTACTTTTTTATTTCACTTTCTTAGTTTATTTTCTTAGTTCACTCTTACTTTTTTGTAGTTCACTTTTTTTAGTAGTTCCTTTTCTTAGTTCACTTTCATATTTCTCTTTCACTTTCTTAATGCACTTCTTTCTTCACTTTCTTAGGTCAATTTTATAAATTTACTGTCTTTGTTCAGTTTCTTGCTTCACTTTCTTAGTTTACTTTCTTAGGTCACTGCATTTAGTTTACACTCTTTGTTCACTTTCTTTGTTAAATTTCTTATTTTACTTTCTAACGTCACTGCTTTTAGTTTACTTTCTTTGTTCACTTTATTACTTCAAGTTATTTATTTGCTTTCTTGCTTCAATTTCTTATTTCACTTACTTAGTTTACTTTCTTAGTTAATTATCTTATTTTTTTTGTTGTAGCTCACTTTCTTAGTAGTTCCTTTTCTTAGTTCACTTTCATATTTTTCTTCCATAGTTCACTTTCATATTTTTCTTCCATAGTTCACTTTCATATTTTTCTTCCATAGTTCACTTTCATATTTTTCTTCCATAGTTCACTTTCATATTTTTCTTCCATAGTTCACTTTCATATTTTTCTTCCATAGTTTACTTTCTTAGTGCACTTTCTTATTCACTTTCTTAGTGCATTTTCTTAGTGCACTTTCTTAGTTCACTTTTTTTAGTTACTTCCATTGTTCACTTTCTTGCTTAACTTTCTTAGTTCACTTTTTTAGTTACTTTCTTTGTTCACTTTCTTGCTTCACTGTTTTAGTTCACTTTTTTAGTTTACTTTCTTTGTTCTTGCTTCACTTTCTTAGTTTACTTTCTTACTTTAAGTTCTTAGTTAACTTTCTTGGTTCTCTTTCTTACTTCACGTTCTTAGTTAACTTTCTTCGTTTACTATCTTAGTTCTTTTTCTTAGTTAACTTACTTAGTTTACTGTCTTAGTTCATTTTCTTAGTTTATTTTCATTGCTCACTTTCTTATAATTTCGTTTTCTTATTTACTTTCTTAGTTTACTTTCTTAGTTTAATGTCTTAGTTTAATGTCTTAGTTCACTTTCTTAGTTTACTTTCTTAGTTTACTTTCTTAGTTTACTGGCTTAGTTCACTTTCTTAGTTTATTTTCATTTTTCACTTTCTTATAATTTCGTTTTCTTAGTTTACTTTCTTAGTTCACTTTCTTACTTCACTTTTTCAGTTTACTTACTTACTTTGCTTTCTTAGTTCACTTTTGTACTTCAAGTTCTTAGTTTACTTTCTTAGTTTACTTTCTTAGTTCACTTTCTTAGTTCACTTTCTTAGTTTGCTTTCTTAGTTCACTTTCTTAGTTTACTTTCATAATTCACTTGATTAATTCACTGTCTTAATTCACATTCTTCGTTAACTTTCTTATCTCACTTTCATAGTTGTTCTTCCTTAGATTAGTTTCTTAATTCCCTTTCTTAGCTCACTTTCTCAGTTATTTCATAGTAGTTCTTTTTCTTAGTTCACTTTCTGCAATTTTAGTTCACTTTCTTAATTAACTTTCTTAGTTTCCTTCTCAGTTCATTTTCTTCGGTCCCTTTCGTATCTCTTTACTTCTTGCACTTGCGATGCGTTTTCTGAAGACAACCTGTCAGGTCCAGAACTCTGGGATTGACAGACAAGTTCTTTTCATTTAATTCGCTCATTCATCTCCTTTTCTACTCTTTATGGAGCATGAAGCTGCAACTGTTGCTGACATGCTTGCAAAAAGTCTGTGTCAAAGCACAAGTTCATGCAGTTGTGGTTTCTGTAGTAATTTGTTTTACTTGATGAAATTACCGGCTCAATGCACAAGCTCACATCAGCTACCTTCCATGACATGCCTGTTTTGTCTTCTCAAAGATCTCCCGGAAATAAACGGGAAATATAGCAGACCGCATGACATTATGTATACATCGTCACAATAAGTACCTTGCTAAAGTCCGTCCGAAAAGTAAGAAACAACGGCATCGGCTTTTCGGAAAAATACGAAAATGGCTTTTGGTGAAAGCTATCTTTAACACCCATTCAAAGAACACGCATGCCTTTTTTTTTTCTTTTTGTTAGAGTACATTGGTCAGTGTGTTAGAAATATTCCCTATTTTCGGGACTTTTATATCCATTGTTAGATATATGTTTACTCATGTATGGTAAGAAATTCGCATTAATCTATTGAACTTGGAACTTGGTAATTATTCATTATGGATTTAGATTTAGGCTGGACACTATATACACATGGTGTATCGTTCAAGGATGAGGCTGGGCTGGCTAGAGTGCGTCTAGTCCGTGGAAAAATTGGAATGTCGAATGATCGTTCACTAATAAAAACATCCGGTTAGTAGAGTTTCTGTTATGCAAAATATAAATGAGCCGAAAAGTGATTTACACGGAAACGTGATGCATTAAAAACAACGCAGTTCCTCCCCAGCAAGTTATGAGCAGGGATGAAATCTAATGGATGGACGACGTCGACTTTCAGATCGCCTTGAGAAAACTGGAACAACCACTGATTTGCTTTATGTAATCTGCAAGTAAGCCTCAAGTTTGGTGCTGCTTTGTTGACTTGTTCCAAGATGGTTAGGTTTAGCAGAAAGTCATCATATTAGTAGAAAGTCATCATATTAGAAGAAAGTCATCATATTAGAAGAAAGTCATCATATTAATAGAAAGTCATCATATTAGTAGAAAGTCATCATATTAGTAGAAAGTCATCATATTAGAAGAAAGTCATCATATTAGTAGAAAGTCATCATATTAGTAGAAAGTCATCATAAGTGTTACCAGGGGCTCTGCAGTGTTTGAGAATACTTCCTGGCCTTATCTTATTCTGAGGTCACCTAACAGTCTGCTCACTGTTCACACGAAGAAGATACATCATAATTTCGAGAGTGCGTAGGACATGTCCGTGCAACTAGGGTATACCCTTTGATGAAAAATTCTTTGAGGAAAAAAATTCTTTTCAGAACCACTTGCTATGATCTCTGATCAAGTATTTTCATTTTGTCTTGGATATGATTACTTCCTCAAATTCCTTCCTAAATATCATTAAAATTTCACAAATAAAGTTGTGGTAGCCTTCTTCGGTCGTAACTGGCTACAGAAATCAACG
This sequence comes from Oreohelix idahoensis, assembly GCA_024509875.1. NCBI lineage: Eukaryota > Metazoa > Mollusca > Gastropoda > Stylommatophora > Oreohelicidae > Oreohelix > Oreohelix idahoensis. Next base: position 112,470 of record JAMPIV010001388.1, on the reverse strand, counting down.
CATTTATATACCAACCACAGAAAACCTGAAACAATTCTGAAATGTATGTGCCATTTACCGAAGACATAAAGTCGGACCTTCCAAAGCTCACCTTGATGAGGCGCCAAGAAGCCAAAGACAAACATAGAAAAGATTTTAACATATAACTACTTAAGATATGAAATTACTTACTTAGTCGTTACTATTCTACCGTGAGGTGCAGAGGTTTGGAAGAGAAAGCGCCATACTATCCTATTGGCTGTTATATGAAATTGATAATCAGAAATATGTAGCTGAGCTGTCAATGACCTGTGCATTTTTGTTCCAAAGATTTGACATTCTGATCATGTTGAACTCTAAAGCGAGTTATTCACAGACGCTTTCCTTCAAGAATGTCTACGTGGTGTCAACGACCATTATCCGCGTAGCAGAGATATAACTTAAGAAGAAATTATGGTTTAGCCACGCTGTTGTGCGCGACCTGGTTATAATTTTCAACGTCCAATGCATTATAACGGGCACAATGGGCTGATCACCTGTTTGCCAGTCACTTTGATTACGGAAACAACAAATAAAGATTAATTTGTCGTTGCCCTAAAGATGCCACCAGGCGTGATGGGAAACAACGGCAAATAAAATCAAATTTGTTGTTGCCCTTAAGACGCCACTAGGCGTGATTGGCCATTGTCTGCTTTGACGGTTGATGGCTAAGGATGGAAGAAGAAGAAGAATGCATTATAAGACAAAATGTGGGAGCTATATGAAGATTCACATCGCAATAGGGAAAATAAAAGGCCTGGTGTGTCTAAGAAACGAATGCATTTTTCAGTAAATTTCTTCTTTACCCACATAAATCAAACTAGCCGCCACTAAAAACGCATCGCATTAGTTTATTAACCACAACTCGTGCTAAATTTAAAATACATGAAACCACTGATTTTATATTTCTAATCCATTTACTAACCTAAATTTGCTGTATTATTAAACATGAGACAATTCAGAACCGGCTCCTAAGCAGTTGTCAACCCTAGGTGTAAAAACAAAAGTCGCACTCACTGTCATCTTGAGCTAGTGTTGTTACACGAGGTTGACCAAGCCTGGGACGGTCATTGGTGGTACCTGTCGCCCGAAATCGCTGGTTCAGCCTCACTATAGTGGACTGGTCACTATTGAAATGTCTGGCAACTTCTCTGGTCGCCATTCCACTGTTGAGCATACCAACAGCTTGACATCGCTCTTGTGACGACAGTCGAGGCATGACAAAAACATTAACAGACTTTCTTTCCATGAAAACAGATAATAGCTTTTTACTCGCTGAAACTTGAATAATGCGTGTGCCAAATTTCAATGTGATTCGACTTTTAATAAAGCCAGAATTTATCAAAAACCTTGAAGTAAACATCAACATCGACAGTAAAGTGGGAATACATGAACTTCATCACTTGCACACTTTCGGGGTTTGAAAATCGCTCACTTGCATAAACATTTCAACAGTGAAAACAAGTCACGATTTCGATGCGTTTTTAATGGCGGCTAGTATATTTCTATTAAATAATGTTAGCGCCTGTCAGGCTTCTTTCATAGTTCACATTCACAAGAGGGGGTCTCTTTTCAGGCTTCTTTCATAGTTCACATTCACAAGAGGGGGTCTCTTTTCAGGCTTCTTTCATAGTTCACATTCACAAGAGGGGGTCTCTTTTCAGGCTTCTCTCATCGCCTTACAGTTTCTTCCTCTAGTTCAAGGGTCGGCAACCAATCAATTCTGTCTACCGGTAGATCCCAGTGGATGATGTGGTAGATATCACGTGACTGCGGGCTAGACAAGGACAAAAAAGAAAGACAATTTTAAACTAAGGAAATTGTGTACTAGACCTGTCCCGCTGGCAGGTAAAATCACGGTGTGCCCGGAATCAAGGCTGCGTTTTCCGGTATTCCCATTGAAAACTCTCGAGCTGGATACTAAAAAAATATTCGTGAACTTTATAAGATAGAAACGTGATCTTTTCTTTGTAATGTTCATTCTCTCGCCTTCCCCTCCCCCCTTTTCCCGATTAAAATTACACACAAACACACACAGGTATTATGAATATGTGTATGTGTGTTGTGTTTGTAGAGTCTTTTGTAATTGACCAAGGTTAACTTCAACGGTCAAAACAACACTAATGGATGAAACTTGTATTGAATGCAACTCCTCATAATTCTCTAACGACGACTCTACACAATTTATTACTCCGATAAAGTACAATGAATCTGAACCACGCAGTTTATATTCTTCACATTGAAGGAAACATCGAACATCACAGTTTAACAATGTCTTGCACATGTTATAATGCATTTATCATAACCGTCAAAGCGTAGACTACTATGTTCATAATTATTACTCGCACGCCATTTTATAATAGCCATATATTGCCTTCATTAAAATTACACAATTAGCCACGGCATTGGTATCTCACTAATACCGAAATTAGTTCTGCGTTTAGTAAGAACTCCTAATCACGTGTATGGACTCTCAGGTCCTTTTCTACTTATTACTTTATCCAAAGTGTCAACCGACACATACATTTATTAACACTGTGAAGTGGTAAGACCACATTAAGAAGGTTAAGCACAACCTACCGGCCTAAGGCCCGAACACAGACTATATGGTAACCAAGTCTTCTGTGTCATCATTCACTACGCGTAACGTTCTAGGATATCTAGTTGGGATGCTGAATGGTGCAATCATAACAGTTAAAATAAAACCAACCAAAATGGTTACACACCATGCTGCAGTCCTCAACAGTATACTGATAAGGGTGGATTTGTGCTGAAGTGGTAACTTGCCACCCTTATCGACACCTGGTGTTAAAGTGTAAGATGTAGGTGTCTTCTCTGATTTAGGATGTTGCTGTGTATGTGGTAGTGGAACAGTTCACAGGGTTATCACACAGGCAACATGACGTGTAGAGTCATAGAAAGGGTAACTTCGTTGTATAAGTTTCTTTCATTTATTGCACGCCACAAAACAGTCATGATACTTATGACATCAACATGGTTAACGAGTTCAGCAAGATGATATGGCACATTGAAAACAATTTCTGTAGTCAGCAATGATAGCTGTTGTATATATGCGTCATAAGACATCACAGTTCAATAGATTCAGAAATTCATCAATCATCGAGTGCTAGTTCGTGAAGCTGTATAAATAATAATAATTTCTATAACTTCTGCAACAGTGTCAGCTACAGATCTTCAATGTTCATAAACAATAATAAATGCTCCCATTCTGATGCTAGCAGATCAGTTGTATACAATAAGTCCGTTCACTGTCTGCACGTGAATAGCATACATGGGCTACAGGTCAGCTCGACCTTTATAATGTTCCTAAGTCTAACCATCTGACTTGGACGTGATCTCTGATATAACGAATCCTGGAACACAGACAACAGTCTTGTTGGTCTAGAGCGACCCATATATATTTAACTAGTTCAGGTATACAGATACTGGTGACTTAATCCTAGTCAAAGTACCTCTCCATTTTGCATCACACAGGCGAGCAAATAGGCGACAAAATGACGAACCTCTAGACGATAGCATAAAGTTCGATACAAGAGGAATTACCTTATTTCGGAAAATCAACCATGAACATATGCCTCCAGGCAGGCTGCATAATACTGGGAAATAGTCTAGTTAGCTAACTAACTCACTAAGACACTGTATTTCCCTCAGAGAATCACAAGACGCAGTTGCGTCTGCTCGCTTCTTAAACCATTTCTAAACTGCCCAACTGGGCGGAACACACAGAACGAACTCCCGGTTTTTTGACATGCGCAGAACGACAATCTCTGAGTTGCCGTTCACAATAAGACGATTCGAAGAACATTCGAGATAAAAGTCTTACACAGTCGCGCCTTTTATGGTCATGAAAAGAAGCGTTAAGAAAGGTTTCAGACATCTACCATAGTTGACTGATACTACCAAATAAGGAGATGTGGTCACGCTTCGTTCAAGAAATTATAGACCGAACGTGTCTCTATACAAGAGAAGGCAACTCCTAAAAATTGTAGTTTCGATAACTCGGATTATGTCCCTTTGACCATAGAAAACATAATACACACTTCAGTCAAAAAAATGATCATACATATGAAAAAATGTTTATACAAACGAAAAATAATAATGATCCGTGCGTAACATTACCGCACCCTCCCTGGAAAAAAAAAAATGAAACATTTTTTTTTTTTTTAAATCCTGGAGCCGGAAAAAATCTAGGCTCCTAACGCACGTATGATGCGTGGATATTTACCTAACAAATTAGCTCAACGCATGGAGCGACACTGAGATCATATCTCAGATCCTTAGAGAAAAAATTTATCTAAGTATACGCTGATATATTCCAGGAAGGTGCCACCAACACACGCCACAATGATGGCAACAACATAATGACAATCAAATTATACTCATACCAATATATGAAATTAAATATATTATGTGTTATCATACAATGTGTTGCAAATAGCGGTGTAATTTACTAATATACCGCACTATATTATTACATTATATAAAGTAACAGTAATTAATAAGTAATACATGTGTTGCTCTTCGGTGACACAAAAACATTCAATAGAAGAAGATGTGGACATCATCCGCTCCCAATGTAGGACAGGACTTGATATCCTCAAAGTTCCACAATGGACATAAACTCGCAGACTTCAATGATGTGCTGCGAAAATATCAATAACACAAATCTTAAAGACAACTGGTAAATTTCTTAATACAATCCTGAAAATAATTTATTTAAATGTGGCCGAGTGATCTTTTGGCCCGTATATCACTAACTAAGCCTTCTTAGATAATTACATGGTACAATGTTATAAATTTCCCTCAAAAAAAAAAAATGAGACAAAATCTACTAACATGTCATTATAACATTGGACTGTATATCAGGAAATATATATATATGACAGAAGAATCATGTGGAATCGTGTGGACATCTGGACAGAATGTCTGCCATTACATTATCCGAACCACGGATAGCTCGAACCGAGAAATGAAATGGTTGAAGAGCTATGGCATAACGAGTGGACCTCGAGCTCTTCAAGTTTTTGCTCTGAATAGCAGTAAGCGCTTTCTGGTCGGTTTCCACAATGAAATGTGCGCCTAGAAGAAATCTTTGTAACTTCAGAATAGACCATACCATAGCCAATAACTCACGGTCTAAAACCGAGTAATTCTTTTCTGCAGCGTTTAATTTCCTAGAGATATACATCACCGGATGCAAAGTATCAGAATACTCCTGCATTAGTGCTGCCCCAATCCCTGTTGACGAGGCGTCACTTCGAAGAACAAAAGTCTTCTCAATAGTAGGTAACTTAAGAATAGGTGGAGATGAAAATAGGGCTTTAACCTGGTCCAATGAGGATTGACATTCTTTAGACCAGCGGATCAGATTAGGCGACCCTTTCTTCAATAAAGTAGAAAGCGGTGCCATAATGGAGGACAGATTCGGAATGAATCGTCCGTAGAATTGAATCAAACCTAATAGACTCCTTACTTGTTTCTTCGTCTTAGGGACCGAAATGTTAAGTATTTTTGAAACATTGTGGTCCTCTGTCTTTAAAAGACCATGACCAACCCGATGACCTAGGAAAGAAATCTCGCTAAATCCTATAAAGGCTTTAGAGGGTTTTGCAGTCAAGTTATACTCGCGAAGAGTAGACAGTAATTCGTATAAACCCAAATAATGATCTTCCCAAGAATCACTGAATAGACAGATATCATCTAGGTATGCTATGACATCTGTACGATATGCGAGAATTCGCCGCATCATGCGTACGAATGTAGCAGGGGCGTTCATAAGACCAAAAGGCATGAAATTCCATTGGAATAAACCCCTAGGTGTAGAAAAAGCTGTAAAAGGTTTGGCACGTTCAGTTAGCGGGACTTGCCAATAACCTTTAGACAAATCTAGTTTGGTAAAGAATCTAGAATTAGAAAGTTTATTGAGTAGCTCTTCTAATGAAGGCATAGGTTCAGCATCGAACTTCGTAACTTGGTTCAATTTGCGATAATCTACGCAAATGCGAATGTTATTATCCTTCTTTCGAACAATAACCATAGACGAAGAGTATGCTGAAGTGGATGGTTCAATGATTTCCAAACGTATCATTTCATCCAACTCTTTTTTCGACTTGAGACTGGAAATGAATAGGTATTGGATATGGTCTGACTCTGATAGGATTGTGATCAGTTAGCACAATGTCATGTTCTATGACATGTGTGTGTCCCGGGATGTCTGTAAGAACATCCTGAAATGTTTGCAACATCGAAGAAACTTGTCGATGTTCCTCAGCGGAAAGATTTGGAGAAACGGTCACGTTTTTCCAAGATTCCGTAGAATAAAGTGGGACCATAGAAAGAGGAAGATTGACATCAGAAAAAGTAGTTTCCTCATCCTGTATAACTGACAGAGATGAGTACTGACCATGAGTTGCTTGTGAATTGTCCGTAGCCTGGAAAATAGGCTGCAAATAGTCAGGTCTTTCATAAAATTCTGTGAGCATATTTATGTGGAAAGTTTTATGCTTTCCATCAATATCGACAACATAGTCGACATCAGAAATTTTGGAGACTATTGCATATGGACCTTTCCATGCAATTAGAAGTCTGTTCTCCCTTGAAGGAAGTAGAACGAGAGCTTTGTCACCTGGACAAAGTTGTCGTAGACATCTATTCTTATTTGCAAACTGCCTTGCCTTTTCTTTAGCAAATTCTGAAGACGAAGTTGCTAGTTTGCATGCCTCGATGATCTTTTGCCTAAGAGCAATGACGTACTCATAAGAAGATTGAGTCTCATCGCTAATATTATCGGCAGTGATTAGATCGTGAAGTAAAGACATAGGGCCGCGCGGTTGCGCGCCAAAGACAAGTTCAAAAGGGGAAAACCCCGTATGTTCATTGGGGACCTCTCTATACGCAAAGAGAGCCGCGGGTAAGACCCTGTCCCAATCCTGAGGATGATCCTCAGTTATTTTACCAAGTAAAGTTTTCAGAGTCCTATTTAAACGTTCGACCAACCCATTAGACATTGGGTGATAGATACTGCTGAGAGACCTTTTAATGTGTAGCATAGACATTACCTGTGACATAGTGTCTGATATAAGTTGAGTGCCATGGTCTGACAATATTTCTCCGGGAAAACCCAAGCGAGAAAATATCAGCCAAAGAGCGTCTGCGATATCAGCAGTTGAGATGCTCTTGAGAGGTATTGCCTCTGGCCAACGTGTGCACATATCGACACATGTAAGGATAAATTGATGTCCTCTAGCCGACTTAATTCTAAAAGGACCGATAATATCTATTGCCATTTTTTGAAAAGGGCGAATAGGAATGTCAGCAGCCTGGATAGGCGCAGCATGTCGTGGTCCTTTAGATTTGACCTCCTGACATACTTTGCAAGAGCGACAGTACATTCGTATGTCCTTGCTCACAAATGGCCAAAAGAAAGCCGCAAGAACCCTCGACTTTGTACGGGAAAAACCCATATGTCCAGCACATTGCGAGTCATGAGCATGTTGCAATATTTGCAATCTCATGCTCTTAGGCACAAGAATTTGTGAATGAGTGGACGTAGTCGAGTCTTGTACCATACGTACAAGTACGCCGTTCTTCATAGAAATCCAAGATTTCCTATTAGTGTTCTGATTAGGATCACCTTTTTTTGCTAGAATGAAGAATTTTTGTAAAGAAGGATCTTCTTCTTGCAATTTGATAAATGAGTCACGTGTAATAGTCAAGTGACTATCTTGGTCATTTACTTCATCATTATTAGTTAATGAAGTTTGAGGTGGATCCAGAGCATGTGCTCTTGTGACCACCGCATTGGTAGCTTCAATGTTTTGCTCTTCCCAAACAGCAATCTGCTGTGGGGTACATTCCCTAACTCCGTGAATACGACCAATAATAAGGTCCGCAATAGGGTTTGGAAGTAGACACGCGTGGACCTCTCCCGTGAAGAAAGGAGTAGCAATGTGTATTATAGCAGTAGGATACTTTTCTAACGTGCCACCAAATGTGACACATTTGATGACTTTTCCTGTAGCACAGGATGGATCTACAAGAGATTGCCTAACGCCGACAGTAGTACATCCAGAATCAAACAACACTGAGACTGGATTACTATTTACTAGCCCCTTATGTAATATAAGAGAACCTCTCCCATCATGAGCAACATTAGCAGGAAGAGCGGGCAAAGGATGACCACAGCTTAGAGTACTAATGGTTTTCGGATCAAATAAAGTACTGCATTGGATACACTTATTTGCCCTACGAAAATCAAAAGATGAGCATCCGATAGCATTATGGTCTTTATCATTATTAACCTGTTTATCTGCTCCCTGAGATTCTTGTTGAACAGAATTTGTCTGTTGATATCTTTTTCTCTTATGTTGCGATCTACCGCGACCATTATTGCCTCTGCAATTATCATTAAAGTCCCTACTGTAATTTTTATCCTGGTTTGAGTTCCAGTTTCCATAACTGTCATTACTATCTCTATGCTGTTGAGAACCTCTATTATCTTGGTATTGAGGTCTCTGCATAATATTTTGTCCTCTATACCGATTACCTTTGTGAAAATTTCTAAAGTTAACCGGAGTAGAATAACGTGTAGTATTAGGTTGTCTCCAGTTCTGGGAAGAAGAATCACCCTGGAATTGATCACTATGGTTCTGGGCATAATTACGATTACTCTTTTTATTGAAATTTTTCTGGCTACCCTGAAATTTACGCATAAAATTTGGGCCATAAGGTGCTGCCGAAGCAACTGGCAGACCTTCTTTCACCTTAGAGTTACTAATGGTTATGTGCGGATGCGCAGTAACATACTGGCTACAGTATTCTTCCATTTCTTTTATGTTTTTAGGCTTACGCTCATGAAGAAAAGATAGAAAAGCTTCATTAACAGAAGACATAACCTTATCTCTAAGTAGTAAATCCATAAGAGCTTCAAATGTATTTTCTGTCTTAGACAACTCAACCCATCGTAAAAAAGTAAGACGGATGCCTGAGATGAATTCAGAGAATTCAACTCCAGTTTCTGGTAACATGGTTTTAAATTTAAGACGATATCCGTCCTCGTTAAGTTGGTACTTCTTTAACAATGCCGCCCTGACAACCTCATAGTTGTTTTTGTCAGGCACATCTACCATACTCAACAAAGTCAAAGCATCACCTCTAAGTATCTTGGACAGATGATACACATATAATGTTTTATCTATATTATGTACATTACATGCACTTTCAAATCTATCTAGATAAAATGTTATATCATCGATTGAGGGATTAAATGCTGGTAGTTTAAGCTTGAAATCCTTAGCATTAGTCTTATTTGACACCTTATTTGCCTCATTAGCATTACCAGTGTTCAATAACTTTAACTTCTCTAACTCTAAAGCTAAGACTTTTTCATCATGTTCCATTTTTGCTTTTCTCTCATCAGCCTCTCTTTGTAACCTTCTTTCTTCAGCCTCAGCCTGTAACTTTCTTTCTTCAGCCTGGGCCTGTAACTTTTTTCCTTCAGCCTCTATTTCAAGTCTCTTATTTTCAGCTTCTTTTTCAAGTCTCTTATTTTCAGCTTCAGCCTGGGCCTGTAACTTTTTTTCTTCAGCTTCTTTTTCAAGTCTCTTATTTTCAGCTTCTCTTTTTTTTTTTTCCATTTCCATTTGAAATCTTTTTTCCTCCACCTGCATCTGCAGTTTCTTTTGTTCTATTTCAGCCTCTATTCTCTTTTGTTCAGTTTGTTCTTTCATTTTCTTTTCTTCCGACTTCAATGCCTTGGCATATTGAACAGTCGCAAATTCTTCTAATTTATCACCTGTCTTCCCAAGGGCTTTACCCTGCTCAATAAAGTACTCAAATGTAGACATGATGTCCAAAATGTGAGTACAGAACCTGAAATAATTAATTATCTTATTTCAATGTTAAATAGCAACAAGACTTAATAAAGTGCTTGTATAATCTCTATGTTGAACCCAATCTCTGTGGGAAACAGGAGTTGACACCAACTTGTATTATCAAATGTATAATAATATCACAAGTCACCTCTTAATTAACAGTGCACTACCCAAATCAGTGCATAATCATCAGTTATTTATCATAACTGCACTACAATAGTGCATAAGCAAAAAACACCAGTTTGTTATGATAAGTGCACTATAGACCAATAGTGCATGAGCATATATCAACAATAGTGAAAGCTAACTATGCAAGAACTATGTAAACAATAACAAGACAATGTAAACAATAGCAAAGGTCATCAACAATGTAAACAATAACAAAGATCAAAGTCAATGTAAACAACAACAAAGATCAGAGTCAATGTAAACAATAAACAAAGATCAAACCATACGAAAACATTCGCATAAGTCAAATACACAAACAGCAAAACTAAAAAGAAATATGCGAAGATATGACTAACAAATGACGCTACAGTGTATACACAAAAATATACGTAAAGAACTGAATAATAGCAAAGGGGAGACCTACAAATACAAACAATCGAAATCGAAACTAAAAACACAAAGAAAGAGAGAAAAGAAAAAAGAAAAAAAAATATATATATACAAGAAACAGAAATAAAGCACAACTCGTCACAACTAAACAGATATAGCAACGATTGTCGCTAGCAAATTTCACTGTAGGAAATTCGCACAGTCCCTAACGAAAACGCTAACAGTAGAACCTCTGTGACGTGGTATCTTCTACTGCAAGACTCCGCCCAACCGAGAAAACCCGCTGAAATATAAACATATAAATATACAAATAACAAATAACATATAACATATAAACATGTATCATGAAAACAATAGGAGAAAGTGTGAAAGTACAGAAGGCTCAGTTAGAACATAAGGGCACAGTTCACAAACAAAACAGGCCACTTAACTTCTATAAATCCAGCGTCAGCACGGTGCAGAACAGGATGTAATCAGCATTCTGAGGATAATGATCCAACGTTGATTAACTTCTGCTCCCATAAACAGCCATGACGAAGGAAATGAGCTTCTAATACTGCAACAGTTGTTACGGCACTTGACCTTCTGAATCTTCTAAATTGATTTAACCGGCACTTGACCTTCTGAACCCGCAACAGTACCCCTGAGACCGGAACAGTTGTTACGGCACTTGTCCTTCTTTTTACCAGATCAGGAAATCCATTCGCTCGGTACTTGTCCTTCTAATTTTACATAAACTTCAATATTGCCGAGCAGCGCCGGGTAGTTTCAAAATCAGCAACTGTCAGAAAATCCGGATACTTTCAATAAAATTTCTTGTAAGGTGGTAGTTGATGCTGTAGTTGTATCTAGTATGATGATGATGTCTGGGTTTGCTGACCCCCTTGATAGCTGGAATCAGAGTGAACCAACCTATGGCCACCAAAAATGATATGGTGCGCCAAAATATCAGATGATAGAACCAGCTCTGGCCACCAAAAATGATAAGGGTGGATTTGTGCTGAAGTGGTAACTTGCCACCCTTATCGACACCTGGTGTTAAAGTGTAAGATGTAGGTGTCTTCTCTGATTTAGGATGTTGCTGTGTATGTGGTAGTGGAACAGTTCACAGGGTTATCACACAGGCAACATGACGTGTAGAGTCATAGAAAGGGTAACTTCGTTGTATAAGTTTCTTTCATTTATTGCACGCCACAAAACAGTCATGATACTTATGACATCAACATGGTTAACGAGTTCAGCAAGATGATATGGCACATTGAAAACAATTTCTGTAGTCAGCAATGATAGCTGTTGTATATATGCGTCATAAGACATCACAGTTCAATAGATTCAGAAATTCATCAATCATCGAGTGCTAGTTCGTGAAGCTGTATAAATAATAATAATTTCTATAACTTCTGCAACAGTGTCAGCTACAGATCTTCAATGTTCATAAACAATAATAAATGCTCCCATTCTGATGCTAGCAGATCAGTTGTATACAATAAGTCCGTTCACTGTCTGCACGTGAATAGCATACATGGGCTACAGGTCAGCTCGACCTTTATAATGTTCCTAAGTCTAACCATCTGACTTGGACGTGATCTCTGATATAACGAATCCTGGAACACAGACAACAGTCTTGTTGGTCTAGAGCGACCCATATATATTTAACTAGTTCAGGTATACAGATACTGGTGACTTAATCCTAGTCAAAGTACCTCTCCATTTTGCATCACACAGGCGAGCAAATAGGCGACAAAATGACGAACCTCTAGACGATAGCATAAAGTTCGATACAAGAGGAATTACCTTATTTCGGAAAATCAACCATGAACATATGCCTCCAGGCAGGCTGCATAATACTGGGAAATAGTCTAGTTAGCTAACTAACTCACTAAGACACTGTATTTCCCTCAGAGAATCACAAGACGCAGTTGCGTCTGCTCGCTTCTTAAACCATTTCTAAACTGCCCAACTGGGCGGAACACACAGAACGAACTCCCGGTTTTTGACATGCGCAGAACGACAATCTCTGAGTTGCCGTTCACAATAAGACGATTCGAAGAACATTCGAGATAAAAGTCTTACACAGTCGCGCCTTTTATGGTCATGAAAAGAAGCGTTAAGAAAGGTTTCAGACATCTACCATAGTTGACTGATACTACCAAATAAGGAGATGTGGTCACGCTTCGTTCAAGAAATTATAGACCGAACGTGTCTCTATACAAGAGAAGGCAACTCCTAAAAATTGTAGTTTCGACAACTCGGATTATGTCCCTTTGACCATAGAAAACATAATACACACTTCAGTCAAAAAAATGATCATACATATGAAAAATGTTTATACAAACGAAAAATAATAATGATCCGTGCGTAACACCGCCTTTATAAATACAAACTCTGAAAAACTTAAGGGACCAGGACTTTAAATATTAGGGCTGGATACCTAAGGAATCGGATCACCCGTCATAAGAGAAACTTCCCCATACCAAGTGTTTTGCAGATTCCCCCGTCATAAAAGGAATTCACAATTTCCAGACCAAGTAATTCGAGAGCATATAATCTAAATTGCTCGTGTCCATTCTAAACTGTGCGCGGAGATTGTGTATAACCCAATTGGGGTAAGTGTAACCTTTATATTAGAAAAAGTGAATTTGACATGTTTTTCTTGCTAAGTGGTTATAAATGAGGCTGGCAACCTCAACATACGAAAATAGTATATTCATAAACAACTACAGCAAGCGCTGGTGATTTCTTCTGGCTAGTCGTGCGGAAAACCGACAGCAGAGGTGACCCCAAACTCCGAATGGGAGTGCTGACTGATGATTACATCACATGTTGCTAAAGTGTATAATATTTTGTGAGATATAGGCACTTTGTTAATTGTAGCTCAGGCAACTCATTATTCTCGCCGTCCAGACACATTTTCCCAGTTGAATACCCAGAAGAATATTGGTGATTTTTAAACATCTTCCCTGAGCTAAACTGTGTACTCGGGAATTTAATTCCTCTGAGAGATTAAACATTGGTGGGTGGAAAGCGAGAATGCGCCTGTTAATTGGCAGCCCACAAATGTACTTAGCAGAGGCATTTGTTTTTCTATTGTGTCTAATAAGTTCGTGGAACGAAGCTAGTCGTCAGTGAAATGCTGGGAATCCACACCAACCGCCTAAATTGGACAAGTTGTGTAGAGAAGAGCCCTCACCACCGAAGAAATGACGGAAAAAACGGCTGCAGGACTCCCCTTATATCAGTTAAGTGGTTATAAAAAGGCACCAGCAACTGGACATAATTTTCTGAACTATATCCTCACCCTAAATCTCTGTCAAGAGAAAATTTGATTCCAATATAAAATTCACCAGCGGTTCATTTATTTTAAACTGTTAATACTAATTGATTATTAAATTTATTACCTGTTGTTTTAAAACTAAACAATAGCTGTTTATTCAGTTTACATGTATGAAAGCAAACGTATGAGCCAGAATATTATATATATATAGACATATTTACCTCTAAACAGAGCTATACCATTATAAGGGAAAATCGCTGAATTAACTCAGCTGGGGGCTTGAACAAGCTAAAAATCATTGCATAAATCCTTCAGAAAAGGCGACGAACAGATATAAGTTAACAAATGTTCAGCGCTAAGCAGCATTGTTCTTGACTTCTGAATTATCTTGTGAATGCACCCGTAAGGCACTTTGTTAATTGTAACTCAGGCAACTCATTATTCGCGCCATCCAGACACATTTTTCCAGTTTAATACCCGGAAGAATATTGGTGATTTTTAATCATCTTCCCTGAGCGTCTGTGGCCTAATGGATATGAACGCAGTTTCATAATCCAGATATACCAGGTTCGAAACCTGCTGCAGGCGGTTTGGTAGCAGATCGCTTTGTGTGGATTTTTAACAATGGTATAAGCGCCGTACCGTTCAGAAAGCAATGGCAAACTACTGAACGTAAAAATTGCCTAGAAAAATCACAAACAGCCAATAAAAGCTGGGGTTGATTGCCACGTCCTGTAAAGGATAAGCAACTAACTAACTTTTTTTTCCCCTGAGCTACATTGTTCAAATGTTCAGCGCTAAGCAGCATTGTTCTTGACTTCTGAACTATCTTGTGAATTCACTCATAAGGAGAAGCGTCATTACCCTTCTATCTGCATCTCTACCAATAGTAATCTTGTGCGAAGGTAAACACCTTTGACGAACCATTGAGATACTCTTGAGTTTTGGCCACTGTTGGACCACTACTGCAAAGCAGGGGAGGCAATCCGTGACACACACACACATATATATATATATATATATATATATATATATATATATATATATATATATATATATATATATATATATATATATATATATATATATATATATATATATATATATATATATATATATAGTAGATCTTTAGAAGGTTCGGTGTCACTAGATCCCAAAAGCTTCTGAGTTGCCAACCTCTGCTCTAAGGGGTAGGTGAAAACAACGCTGTTGATCTCTCTCTGTCCTGAAGAAGTGGTCCCGGTCCTATAGAAGCTACATAGATACAGAAATTTCACCGATTCAAAACGCACGTTTGAATGTTAGTATCGTTAGAAATTGTTTATTTCTTGGAAAAGGCAAGGGAGAGAGAGGGGGAAATCCATAGAGCCCGTTTGAATTTTAAAACTGAAACTAACTGGCCAAATAGAACGGTAAGGAAAATAAAGAATAAAAGAAGATTAAAATGCTAATAATTAGTAATAAATATATATACTATTCTTTCGTATAATATTACTATTTTTTATGAGTTTACCTCCTCTTGTATAGAGACACGTTCGGTCTATAATGTCTTGAACGAAGCGTGACCATATCTCCTTATTTGGTAGTATCAGTCAACTGTTGTAGATGTTTGAAACCTTTCTTAACGCTTCTGTTCATGTCCATAAAAGGCGCGACTGTGTAAGACTTTTATCTCGAATGTTCTTAGAATCGTCTTATTGTGAACAGCGACTCAGAGATTGTCACTCTGCGCATGTCTCGACTTGGTTGTCGTTTGTTGTTCCGCCCAGGTCGGGCAGTTGAGAAATGGACTGATTAGCGAGCGGACGCGACTGCGTCTTGTGATTCTCTGAGGGAAATACATTGTCTTTGTGAGTTAGTTAGCTAACTAGACTATTTCCCCGTATTATTCAAGCCTGCCTGGAGGCATATGTTCATGGTTAATTTTCCGAAATAAGGTAATTCCTCTTGTATCGAACTTTAGGCTATCATCTAGAGGTTCGTCATTTTGTCGCCTTTTTGCTCGCCTGTGTGATTCAAAATGGAGAGGTACTTTGACTAGGATTAAGTCATCGGTATCTTTATACCTGAACTAGTTATATATCTATGGGTCGCTCTAGACCAACAAGACTATTGTCTGTGTTCCAGGATTCGTTATATCAGAGATCACGTCCAAGTCAGATGGTTAGACTTAGGAAGGTTATAAAGGTCGAGCTGACCTGTAATCCATGTATGCTACTCACGTGCAGACAGTAAACGGACGTATTGTATACATCTGATCTGCTAGCATCAGGAAGGAATAATTATTATTGTCTATGAACATTAAGGATCTGCAGCTGACCACGGTTGCAGAAGTTATATGTATTATTTATCAAGCTTCGCTATGATATTTGTTTTCCATACAACTATTGAGTATTGACTCCTACATGACTGTCAGTTAACATGAGTTTGAATGCTGCATTCGTTGTACTATGCCGATGATAACATAAGTATCATGACTGTTTTGTGGCGTGCAATAAATGGTATAAACCTAAAGCGAAGTTACCATTTCTATGACTCTACACGTCATGTTGCCTGTGGTGTACCCTGAACTGTTCTACTGCAACACACACACAGCAACAATCTAAACCAGATAAGACACCCACATCTTGCATTGTAATACCTGGTGTCGATAGAGGTGGTAATTTGACGGCATCCTAATTCCACCCCTTATCAATTCATGGTGGCCAATAGTTGGTTTATTCTGGTACCAACTCTCAAGGGGGTCAACAAACCCAGACATCATCAGCAGACTACAAGACAACATTGCAGTTGCTATTCATCACCTTTGATGACATTTTTTGAAAGACGCAGCAGTACTGACAGTTGTTGATATTTTGAAACTACCCGGCGCTGCTCGGCGGTATTGAAGTTTGTCTACAAATAGAAGGACAAGTACCGAGCGAATGGATTTCCTGATCTGTTGAGAAGAAGGACAAGTGCCGTAACAACTGTTCCGGTCTCAGAATTACTGTTGCAGATTCAGAAGGTCAAGTTCAGAAGCTGTTTCCTGTCAGAAGCTGTTTCCTGTCAGAAGCTGTTTCCTGTTAGAAGCTCATTTCCTTCGTCATGGCAGTTTACGAGAGCAGATATGGATCAACGTTGGATCATTGTCCTAAGAATGCTGATCACATCCTGTTCTGGACTGTGCTGACGTTGTGGATACATAGAAGTTAAGTGGCCTGTTTTGTTTGTGAACTGTGCCCTTATGTTCTAACTGAGCCTTCTGTCTATCACATTTTTCGCACTCTTTATATGTTTACATGTTATATGTTATTTGGATTTGTATTTATATGTTTATATTTCTGCGGGTTTTCTCGGTTGGGCGGTGTCTTTCAGTAGATGATACCACGTCACAGAGGTTCTACTGTTAGCGTTTTCGTTAGGGACTGTGCGAATTTCCTACTGTGGAATTTGCTAGCGACAATCGTTGCTATATCTGTTTAGTTGTGACGAGTTGTGCTTTATTTTCGTTTTTTGTATATTTTTTTTTTGTTTCTCTCTTTCTTTCTGTTTTTTAGTTTCGATTTCAATTGTTTGTATTTGTAGGTCTCCTCTTTTCTATTATTCAGTTCTTCACGTAAATTGTTGTGTATATACTGTAGCGTCATTTGTTTGTCATATCTTCGCATTCTGTCATCATATTCTTTTTAGTTTCGCTGTTTATTTATTTGACTTATGCGAATGTTTTCGTATTGTTTGATTTTTGTTATTGTTTACATTGACGTTGATCTTTGTTATTGTTTACATTGACTTTGATCTTTGTTATTGTTTACATTGACTCTGATCTTTGTTATTGTTTACATTGACTTTGATCTTTGTGTTGTTTACATTGTTGGTGACTTTGTTATTGTTTACATTGTCTTGTTATTGTTTGCATAGGTTTTGCATAGTTAGCTTTCACTATTGTTACATATATGCTCATGCACTATTGATCTAGAGTGCACTTATCATAACTAGCTGGTGGTTTTTTCCTTATGCACTATTGTAGTGCAGTTATGATAAATAACTGATGGTTATGCACTGATTTGGGTAGTGCACTGATAATTAAGAGGTGACTTGTGATATTATTGTACAACTGATAATACAAATTGGTGTTAAGTCTTGTTTCCCACAGAGATTGGAGTAAACATAGTAATTATACAAGCACTTTATTAAGTCTTGTTGCTATTAAGATTGAAATAAGATAATTAATTATTTCAGGTTCTGTACTCACATTTTAGACATCATGTCTACATTTGAGTACTTTATTGAGCAGGGTAAAGACCTTGGGAAGACAGGTGATAAATTAGAAGAATTTGCGACTGTTCAATATGCCAAGGCATTGAAGTCGGAGGAAAAGAAAATGAAAGAACTAACTGAACAAAAGAGAATAGATGCTGAAAATTTAAAACTGCAGATGCAGGTAGATGAAAAGAGATTACAAATGGAAATGGAAAAACAAAAAAGAGAAGCAGAATCTCAGGAGAAGAGACTTCAGGCTGAGGTTGAAAATAAGAGACTTGAAAAAGAAGCTGAAAATAAGAGACTTGAAAAAGAAGCTGAAAATAAGAGACTTGAAATAGAGGCTGAAAATAAAAGATTAGAAAAAAAGTTACAGGCTGAGGCTGAGGAAAGAAAGTTACAGGCTGAGGCTGAGGAAAGAAGGTTACAAAGAGAGTCTGATGAGAGAAAAGCAAAAATGGAACATGAAGAAAAACTCTTAGCTTTGGAGTTAGAAAAGTTGAAGTTATCTAGTAATGCTAATGATGCTAATAAGGTATCATCTGCTAATAAGTCTAATGCTGTTGATTTCAAGCTTAATTTACCAGCATTCAATGCTTCAATTGATGATATAACATTTTATCTAGATAGATTTGAAAGTGCATGTAAGGTGCATAATATAGATAAAACATTATATGTTTATCATCTGTCCAAGATACTTAGAGGTGATGCTTTGACTTTGTTGGGTATGGTAGATGTGCCTGACAAGAACAACTATGAGGTTGTCAGGGCGGCATTGTTAAAGAAGTACCAACTTAACGAAGACGGATATCGTCTTAAATTTAAAAACATGTTACCAGAAACTGGAGTTGAATTCTCAGAATTCATCTCAGGCATACGTCTTACTTTTTTACGATGGGTTGAGCTTTCTAAGACAGAAAGTACATTTGAAGCCCTCATGGACTTACTTCTTAGAGACAAGGTTATGTCTTCTGTTAATGAAGCTTTTCTTTCTTTTCTTCATGAGCGTAAGCCTAAAAATATAAAAGAAATGGAAGAATACTGTAGCCAGTATGTTACTGCACATCCTCACATAACCATTAGCAACTCTAAGGTAAAAGAAGGTCTGCCAGTTGCTTCGGCAGCACCTTATGGCCCGAATTTTATGCGTAAATTTCAGGGTAGCCAGCAAAATTTCAATGAAAAGAGTAACCGAAATTATGCCCAGAACCATGGTAATCAATTTCAGGGAGATTCTTCTTCCCAGAACTGGAGACAACCTAATATTACACGGTATTCTATTCCCGGTAACTTTAGAAATTTTCATAAAGGTAATCGGTATAGAGGAAAATATTATTTGCAGAGACCTCAATACCAAGATAATAGAGGTTCTCAACAGCATAGAGATGGTAATGACAGTTATGGAAACTGGAACTCAAACCAGGATAAAAATTACAGTACGGACTTTAATGATAATTGCAGAAGCAATAATGGTCGCGGTAGATCGCAACAGAAGAGAAAAAGATATCAACAGACAAACTCTGTTCAACAAGAATCTCAGGGAGCAGATAAACAGGTTAATAATGATAAAGACCATAATGCTATCGGATGCTCATCTTTTGACTTTGGTAGGGCAAATAAATGTATCCAATGCAGTACTTTATTTGATCCGAAAACCATTAGTACTCTAAGCTGTGGTCATCCTTTGCCCGCTCTTCCTGCTAATGTTGCTCATGATGGGAGAGGTTCTCTCATATTACATAAGGGGCTTGTAAATAGTAATCCAGTCTCGGTGTTGTTTGATTCTGGATGTACTACTGTCGGGGTTAGGCAATCTCTTGTAGATCCATTCTGTGCTACAGGAAAGGTCATCAAATGTGTCACATTTGGTGGCACGTTGGAAAAATATCCTACTGCCATAATACATATTGCTACTCCTTTCTTCACGGGAGAGGTCCACGCGTGTCTACTTCCAAACCCTATTGCGGACCTTATTATTGGTCGTATTCACGGAGTTAGGGAATGTACCCCACAGCAGATTGCTGTTTGGGAAGAGCAAAACATTGAAGCTACCAATACGGTGGTCACAAGAGCACATGCTCTGGATCCACCTCAAACTTCATTAACTAATAATGATGAAGTAGATGAACAAAATAGTCACTTGACTATTACACGTGACTCATTTATCAAATTGCAAGAAGAAGATCCGTCGTTACAAAAATTCTTCATTCTAGCAAAAAAGGTGATCCTAATCAAAATACTAATAGAAAATCTTGGATTTCTATGAAGAACGGCGTACTTGTACGTATGGTACAAGACTCGACTACATCCACTCATTCACAAATTCTTGTGCCTAAGAGCATGAGGGTGCAAATATTGCAACATGCTCATGACTCGCAATGTGCTGGACATATGGGTTTTTCCCGTACAAAGTCGAGAGTTCTTGCGGCTTTCTTTTGGCCATTTGTAAGCAAGGACATACGAATGTACTGTCGCTCTTGCAAAGTATGTCAGGAGGTCAAATCTAAAGGACCACGACATGCTGCGCCTATTCAGGCTGCTGACATTCCAATTCGCCCTTTTCAAAAAAATGGCAATAGATATTATCGGTCCTTTTAGAATTAAGTCGGCTAGAGGGCATCAATTTATTCTTACATGTGTCGATATGTGCACACGTTGGCCAGAGGCAATACCTCTCAAGAGCATCTCAACTGCTGATATCGCAGACGCTCTTTGGCTGATATTTTCTCGCTTGGGTTTTCCCGGAGAAATATTGTCAGACCATGGCACTCAACTGATATCAGACACTATGTCACAGGTAATGTCTATGCTACATATAAAAAGGTCTCTCAGCAGTATCTATCACCCAATGTCTAATGGGTTGGTCGAACGTTTAAATAGGACTCTAAAAACTTTACTGGGTAAAATAACTGAGGATCATCCTCAGGATTGGGACAGGGTCTTACCCGCGGCTCTCTTTGCGTATAGAGAGGTCCCCAATGAACATACGGGGTTTTCCCCTTTTGAACTTGTCTTTGGCGCGCAACCGCGCGGCCCTATGTCTTTACTTCACGATCTAATCACTGCCGATAATATTAGCGATGAGACTCAGTCTTCTTATGAGTACGTCATTGCTCTTAGGAAAAAAATCATTGAGGCATGCAGACTAGCAACTTCGTCTTCCGAATTTGCTAAAGAAAAGGCAAGGCAGTTTGCGAATAAGAATAGATGTCTACGACAACTTTGTCCAGGTGACAAAGCTCTCGTTCTACTTCCTTCAAGGGAGAACAGACTTCTAATTGCATGGAAAGGTCCATATGCAATAGTCTCCAAAATTTCTGATGTCGACTATGTTGTCGATATTGATGGAAAGCATAAAACTTTCCACATAAATATGCTCGCGGAATTTCATGAAAGACCAGACTATTTGCAGCCTATTTTCCAGGCAACGGACAATTCTCAAGTACCTCATGGTCAATACTCATCGCTGTCAGTTATACAGGATGAGGAAACTACTTTTTTCTGATGTCAATCTTCCTCTTTCTATGGTCCCACTTTATTCTACGGAATCTTGGAAAAACGTGACCGTTTCTCCAAATCTTTCCGCTGAGGAACATCGACAAGTTTCTTCGATGTTGCAAACATTTCAGGATGTTCTTACAGACATCCCGGGACACACACATGTCATTGAACATGACATTGTGCTAACTGATTATAATCCTATCAGAGTCAGACCCTATCCAATACCTATCCATTTCCAGTCTCAAGTCGAAAAATAATTGGATGAAATGATACGTTTGGAAATCATTGAACCATCCACTTCAGCATACTCTTCGTCTATGGTTATTGTTCGAAAGAAGGATAATAACATTCGCATTTGCGTAGATTATCGCAAATTGAACCAAGTTACGAAGTTCGACGCTGAACCTATGCCTTCATTAGAAGAACTACTCAATAAACTTTCTAATTCTAGATTCTTTACCAAACTAGATTTGTCTAAAGGTTATTGGCAAGTCCCGCTAACTGAACGTGCCAAACCTTTTACAGCTTTTTCTACACCTAGGGGTTTATTCCAATGGAATTTCATGCCTTTTGGTCTTATGAACGCCCCTGCTACATTCGTACGCATGATGCGGCGAATTCTCGCATATCGTACAGATGTCATAGCATATCTAGATGATATCTGTCTATTTAGTGATTCCTGGGAAGATCACTATTTGGGTTTATACGAATTACTGTCTACTCTTCGTGAGTATAACTTGACTGCAAAACCCTCTAAAGCCTTTATAGGATTTAGTGAGATTTCTTTCCTAGGTCATCGTGTTGGTCATGGTCTTTTAAAGACAGAGGACCACAATGTTTCAAAAATACTTAACATTTCGGTCCCTAAGACAAAGAAACAAGTAAGGAGTCTATTAGGTTTGATCCAATTCTACGGACGATTCATTCCGAATCTGTCCTCCATTATGGCACCGCTTTCTACTTTATTGAAGAAAGGGTCGCCTAATTTGATCCGCTGGTCAAAAGAATGTCAATCCTCATTGGACCAGGTTAAAGACCTATTTTCATCTCCACCTATTCTTAGGTTACCTACTATTGAGAAGACTTTTGTTCTTCGAAGTGACGCCTCGTCAACTGGGATTGGGGCAGCACTAATGCAGGAGTATTCTGATACTCTGCATCCGGTGATGTATATCTCTAGGAAATTAAATGCTGCAGAAAAGAATTTCTCGGTTTTAGACCGTGAGTTATTGGCTATGGTATGGTCTATTCTGAAGTTACAAAGATTTCTTCTAGGCGCACATTTCATTGTGGAAACCGACCAGAAAGCGCTTACTGCTATTCAGAGCAAAAACTTGAAGAGCTCGAGGTCCACTCGTTATGCCATAGCTCTTCAACCATTTCATTTCTCAGTTCGAGCTATCCGTGGTTCGGATAATGTAATGGCGGACATTCTGTCCAGATGCCCACACGATTCCACATGATTCTTCTGTCATATATATATTTCCTGATATACAGTCCAATGTTATAATGACATGTTAGTAGTTTTTTTTTTTTTTTTTTTTTTTGAAATTTATAACATTGTACCATGTAATTATCTAAGAAGGCTTAGTTAGTGATATACGGGCCAAAAGATCACTCGGCCACATTTAAATAAATTATTTTCAGGATTGTATTGAGAGATTTACCAGTTGTCTTTAAGATTTGTGTTATTGATATTTTCGCAGCACATCATTGAAGATGCGAAATTGTGTCCATTGTGGAACTTTGAGTATATCAAGTCCTGTCCTAGATTGGGAGCGGATGATGTCCACATCTTCTTCTATTGAATGTTTTATGTCAACGAAGATCAACACATGTATTACTTATTAGTTACTGATGCATTACATAATGTAATAAAATAGTGCGGTATATTAATATATTACACCGCTATTTGCAACACATTGTATGATATCATAATAATAATATATTTGATTTCATATATTGGTATGAGAATAATTTGACTTTTATTATGATGTTGCCAGCATTGTGGTTTGTGTTGGTGGCACCTTCCTGGGATATATACGCGTATACTTAGATAAATTTTTTCTCTAAGGACCTGGGATATGATCTCAGTTTCGCTCCAAGTGTTGAGCTATTTTGTTAGGTATATCCGCGCATCATACGTGCGTTAGGAGCCTAGATTTTTCCGGCTCCAGGATTTAAAAAAAAAATGTTTCATTTTTTTTTTTCCCGGGAGGGTGCGGTAATGTTACGCACAAATAATTACTTTTTTCCAAAGTCTTTGTATGATCGTTTTTCGTATGTATGATCATTATTTGACTGAAATGCATGTTATATATATTTTATGGTCAAAGGGACAGAACCCGATATATCGATACTGCTATTTTTTATGAGTTTACCTCCTCTTGTATAGAGACACGTTCGGTCTATAATGTCTTGAACGAAGCGTGACCATATCTCCTTATTTGGTAGTATCAGTCAACTGTTGTAGATGTTTGAAACCTTTCTTAACGCTTCTGTTCATGTCCATAAAAGGCGCGACTGTGTAAGACTTTTATCTCGAATGTTCTTAGAATCGTCTTATTGTGAACAGCGACTCAGAGATTGTCACTCTGTGCATGTCTCGACTTGGTTGTCGTTTGTTGTTCCGCCCAGGTCGGGCAGTTGAGAAATGGACTGATTAGCGAGCGGACGCGACTGCGTCTTGTGATTTTCTGAGGGAAATACATTGTCTTTGTGAGTTAGTTAGCTAACTAGACTATTTCCCCGTATTATTCAAGCCTGCCTGGAGGCATATGTTCATGGTTAATTTTCCGAAATAAGGTAATTCCTCTTGTATCGAACTTTAGGCTATCATCTAGAGGTTCGTCATTTTGTCGCCTTTTTGCTCGCCTGTGTGATTCAAAATGGAGAGGTACTTTGACTAGGATTAAGTCATCGGTATCTTTATACCTGAACTAGTTATATATCTATGGGTCGCTCTAGACCAACAAGACTATTGTCTGTGTTCCAGGATTCGTTATATCAGAGATCACGTCCAAGTCAGATGGTTAGACTTAGGAAGGTTATAAAGGTCGAGCTGACCTGTAATCCATGTATGCTACTCACGTGCAGACAGTAAACGGACGTATTGTATACATCTGATCTGCTAGCATCAGGAAGGAATAATTATTATTGTCTATGAACATTAAGGATCTGCAGCTGACCACGGTTGCAGAAGTTATATGTATTATTTATCAAGCTTCGCTATGATATTTATTTTCCATACAACTATTGAGTATTGACTCCTACATGACTGTCAGTTAACATGAGTTTGAATGCTGCATTCGTTGTACTATGCCGATGATAACATAAGTATCATGACTGTTTTGTGGCGTGCAATAAATGGTATAAACCTAAAGCGAAGTTACCATTTCTATGACTCTACACGTCATGTTGCCTGTGGTGTACCCTGAACTGTTCTACTGCAACACACACACAGCAACAATCTAAACCAGATAAGACACCCACATCTTGCATTGTAATACCTGGTGTCGATAGAGGTGGTAATTTGACGGCATCCTAATTCCACCCCTTATCACAGAGAGACAAGTGTTCCTCTCCACTTTCAAATTATAAGTTCACATGTATAGTTAGGACGTATACAGACAAGTTGTGCTCATATGCCTTAGCTGTTCTGATAGTCAGCAGGAGATTCTGTGTGACCATTTATGGCCTGTAATTAACTTACATAGTGAAAAATATTCGATATTTCGAGTTTCTGCGGAAGAAACTGAAGTGAGCCAGTCACGTTTGTGTTCAACAAAAGTACCTGTTTGAGGCCATATGAATTGAGTGCCTTACCTTATCTCGAATCCTGAAAGCTGTGCAGTGCTGTGTGCATGCAGACTTATAACCAGGACATCGCAGAATTTTCTACACATATCTAAAGATAAGCCCTTGTGTTTTGGGGCCTTGTTAATTCACTGACTGATCCTCCACCACCGATTATATCAACAAGATTATAAAATATGATGACATTATTGATCCCCCAAATATGTGCTTAAGTTTGGAAGAGAGTACTACACTAAGAACACTTCCTAGTTCAGGAAATAATAGACTTTAGTAGTTAAACTGGTATGTGTGTAAATATATCTTGACGTTTTAATCTTTTATGAATCAACTCAATTATAATTAATACATTTGTAAAAAAATTGTTCAGACCAAAATTCAATAGTGAGTTGTTTACTTACTTGTTTATTAACCTTAAAGTGTGGTTGTTGTTATTTTCTTCACATACATTGCATATACCCTAGACATCTAGCTACACAACACCCATACATCAGGACATATAATTTGGGATAATATACATAGCGGGTGGTAGTCATTGGTGGAAGCACGACAGGTTCCCTGACATATATTTAGAAATTAAACTTCCTCAGGGGCTTGCATAGCTGACTTCACATCTGCTACACAAATATATACATAATTAATATCAACCCACCACAGAAAGTCAAGCAAGCAATTGATCAGATCCTCAAACAGAGCAGAGAAAGAGCTTGACGTTCACCAGCCATGTTGACGGGAAAAACTGAATGAGAGAAGCATGAGACAGATCTCCTGGTGTATGAGATAAATAGGTGTGGTTATATGACACAAGAGATTTCATAGAATTGGTAAATATATGGAAATCAAAAGAATTGAAGTCTATCACAAAAATCAGGATCTTCATTTCAAATGTTAAGACAGTTATTGTATTGCTCCGAATTATGGAGAACAATAAAAACAACAACAACAAAAGTTACAAACTTTCCGAAATGTATGCTTACGTTGAGTAGAAGGATTGAAGTGGTATGACAAGATAACCAGTGAGGAACTGATGACAAGAACCAGACAAGTGCCAGTGGAACAAGAGATGAGAAGATGACACCTGAGATGGTCATCTGACAATGTTGATAGCATTACAAGACAGTCCTTGTTTTGGAATCACGAGGGAAAGACAGGTAGAGGAAGACGACAGAACATACGGAGAGAAAAAAACTGGAGACAGACTCGATGGGGATGATGACGACATGACAAGACTGTTGAGGGTTGTTTTAGTATTTATGGAATGTTCTTGATAATGAGCATCGTGCAATAGATGTTGTAGCAAATGTCGTATGGGTGGTGCCAGAACTTGAATTATAATAAAATGACTTCATAACGTCTTGATGGTTTTGGGTCCACATAGATTACGTAATTTAATTGACGAAATAGGCAAATATGTTCATGGTCAAACATTCAATACATGAGTAATTTGAAGCTCCTACTGTCCTCCATATGACATCACATATCTGGAATACTTACTACGCCGTGCCATCACGGTTATCACTGAAGTATCGGAAACCAGACATGGAGTTAATATAATCAAATTGCGATTGCAATACTTCTCTGTAAAATACTTCCTCGAACTCAGTCCTTCTGTTCGGAATCTTATATAATATCAGTGGCGACCTTCGTACAATATACAGTCACGTAGAAGAATAGATAATCTTCTAAATAAAGGAGCAACAGCTTCGACGTCCTTCTTGGTCAAAATTCAATAACGAAAGGCACCGTCTAACGGTTTGCATAAATTATGTTAAGCACCAAAACCACGTCATCATTTCCAAGTGACGTCAGACTAACATCGCGTTTATTTAACATTCATATAAGTGCAAAATACAACATGCTGGCCACGAATAGAACTGTTAGCGCGTAGATTAACTGATAACAGAACTAAACATGGTCAACATGTAAAATACATGATAAATCTTCTTTAACAAAGACCTTGAGCAGATGGCACGTGACAGAAAGACGTGACATACGTTTGTTAAAGACGTGACATACGTTTGTTAATGACGTGACATACGTTTGTTGAAGACTTATGCTCCTTAGGAAGTTGAAAGCCAATTTGACATAAAATGAAGGAGAATTCAAGGTCATATTGCAATAAGACCTGATACATTTGATCACATCTATTCTAAACTGCTGAGAAAGTTTGCAGACTGTAGCGTTTATGTCATTTAGCATATTATTTCTTAGATCCTAAGTTTATTTATTACTGAAAGCGCAATCTTAAATAATATTTATTGGCATTCATTGTTTTACTTACTTACCCTGGGGAGTAGAGGTTTGCCAGAGAAGCGCCATATTATCCTTTCGGTTGTCTTCTTCCTGGCCTTGTTCCACTCAGTCATTATCCATTCTGTTCGTTACTTTACTCAGTCATTATCCATTCTGTTCGTTACTTTACTCAGTCATTATCCATTCTGTTCGTTACTTTACTCAGTCATTATCCATTCTGTTCGTTACTTTACTCAGTCATTATCCATTCTGTTCGTTACTTTACTCAGTCATTATCCATTCTGCTGCTGTTTTTAATGCATCTGCCTCTCCTCTAAGGTTGCTTATAAATGTCTTTCTTTTTTACACACATTGCATACTGTGTACTGCTCTCCTTTATTTGAAAAACGTGTGATTTCTGTTGTCTTCATTAGCTGTTGGCTCAGGATTGAGTACATGTCACAGCTGCAGTTGACGTCCAGTCAGAAAACCTATACTAGAACATCATACGTGTGTTTGTAGTGGTGGTTTGTGAAGCGATTTGTTTTACAAAAGGCTGTTACCAACGTCATGAACTGGAAATAGAGGTCAGTGTCACCTTTTTAAACTCCGTTTTTTGTGTTTCTTTTCTTTGTAGGACCTTTTTTTTTTGTCAGGATGTTTCTTCTTCTTTGATCGTTTATTCATAAAACAATCAGTGACCATCACGCCTGGTGGGATCTTGTAGGACAACAATAAACCCGCCCCATTTTGCTCGATCAGTGGCCATTCTACTTGCATTGCCCGAACCCTGGTTCATGTCTTTCTTCTCAGCCACCACAGATCTCCGCCAAGTTGTTTTTAGTCAACGTCTCTTTCGCTTTCCTTCAGGGTTTTCATAGCAAAGCACTTCTGTAGATGGTTTCGTGGTCTCTTCTGAGTACACGGCCAACCCTATTCCAGCATCTACCTGTAATGATGTTTATACACACACACAAAATATACCAAAGCATTGTATACATGCTTGCAGTGATCGGGTTGCGGCGTGGTTTCTTTTAGCTGGCGAGATTGCCAACTACATGATCGGGAACTAAATATTAAACGTCACCTTTTTTTAACGCCATTTTTTTTTGGATTATAAAATTTCTCAAGTCTCGAACTTTTCAGTCCATCTCCTTTACCCCGAACGTCGTTTTCATGAGTTTCTTTCCACGCATGTTGAATTTACTGGTTCAATAAATCCAGCAACAAAACGAAAAAATACCGCGGGAATAAAATGCTAAGATTTACTGCGGAGCAAACATAACTGTACGGCCACGCTTTCAAATAATTTAAATACACCGGAACTAGCTAGGAAAGAATGAGAAATAAATGAGCAGATGAAAAATAAAATGAAAATGATGAAAAATGATGAAGGAGAGCAAAGCTTTATTATTCAAATAAAAAATAGAAATCAATCGGGAGGTACAGAGTTTTCCCTTACGGTATTGGTAATCGATGAGCTAAAAATCAATCAGGAACCGAGCCAAACAGGAAGTTAATCTTTACAAAGAACTTCGTGATAAAAAAATGAATGCTCCCTCCAAAATTGTCCTTTGGGATGGTTCAATATTTTACGCGTTATGACTAGCCGGCGTGAGACAATCTACATACATAATTGTAGAACCCAAGATGAAAAAAACACCGCAGTAAAAATACGGTCTCAATGGTGGAAATGGTGTAAAATGGTGAAACGTTATACTGTAGATTTTGAATGAATTTTTGATAGACATAATAGAGATGATGGTAGATATAGATGTGGTCTTTTTCTTCAAGTAACATGCTGGCTGGCGTTGGTGATCACGTCTGTGATTAACGTCCTATTCCAAGTGCTGCTTATCAATTCCGCTAATGACATCTTTCAATGTCACGAGGTCAAACTGTCCAGTATTGTCTCTATTTATCATCCTCCTATCTTCTTTTTCCTTCGGTCTTTCCTGCTGCCACAAGATAAACTAGCTTCTTCTTCATATAACATGCCACAAGATAAACTAGCTTCTTCTTCATATAACATGCCACAAGATAAACTAGCTTCTTCTTCATATAACATGCCACAGGCTTCATAGAATAAATAACGCATTCATCAGGACATGCAGCAGAAAGAGTGTGACAGTCAGATCGCAAGGCACCAAAGAAGGTTGTATTCAAGTAGCAAAGCACTGTCTCCGGCAGGTCACGGCGCCAAGTAATATTATGTAACAGTGTCACCTCTGTTTGTAAATAAGTTTGTTGATTTGTCAATTGTGCGATTGTTCAGATCAGGTTGGGTTGCACCGTATTAACACCAGGCACATGTTATGTTCATGTAAGTGTTCTTGTTAGTGGTCAGTGGTCAGAAAGGCTATACGCCTTAGATGTTTATTTCCACCAGTCTATATAATTGTGTGCAAGCTTGTTTAACCCAGGTAGGTTCATCCAGATGAGAAAGCAGCTACTTGTTGGTGTTTCATGGCTCGTGATGTTGTATATAATGTAATGTTAGTGCTCACCTTAGTTTGTTAACACAGTTATTCTCACAGTAGCACATAAGTCATTGACGACACTTAACAAAGTCATCACGATAACTAACTGTTTCACTGACAAACATTTTCTAAAACCACTAACAATAATTAGCTTAATCACTGACAACAATGCAACAAATAGTAAAATGTTTATTAAGATTAAAACTTGGATATAAGAACATTAAAGCATGCCTATTTACAAAACCCACAATATTATGTCTTGTTTCATTTCCTTCTAACTCTACTTCTATCTGGTCCTATTCTATACAATGTGAGAATCCTTGTTCTTAATTAGCTCTAATTATATATTCGTGTTTCCATCATGATAAAAACCTTGAGAATCATTGTCCTCATTATTACATAAAAATGTGTCAACTCAAAAGGTACACTAATTCTCAAAATCTCATATAGATTACCAACATCATCTTTCTTAATATTCAGTGAACATTTCATTAAGTTTTACAGTATCTATAATTATGAATTGAGTCAGTGTTTCTCAATATGTTTACATACAATTGGCATCAACAGCTAAGTGCTTGAAATAAAAATCACCACTATTTATTTATTGCCTGCCAGTCTGCAGGATCACACATTTTCACTTCACTACAACCGCTCCACCAACGGCGTGAAGATATAAATATTCATTACATATTCTATAGCGTTAACACGCAGAATAAAATTATCCTTAAAATGACTCAAGAGCCGCCTGTGAATCACTATTCACCTTAGCGGGATAAAATCATTTGTTAACAGCTTGAGAACCACTATCTCTCTTTCTACTTTCACTTCAATCCTCGGAGCTATTCGGAATATTAAGAGCCTCGCCCAAACTCTATTACTCAACAAATAATCCGCCCTACTAAAGCAAACCACAAAGTATATCAGAGCACTACAGAGTTGCCCGAAAACTCTAAAGCTCGATGATTACTCTCTCCCGTTATCTGTACTTAAAAGACATGTTATTCTAACACAAGCTAAAATTATCTAGAAATGCTCTTCTTAACCCTTATTCTCGTTATTAACTATTCTCTACAAAATCTATCTATAAATATCTACAATTCTTTCCTACAATATCATTTCAAAAGCCGAGCACTGGCTAATCCAGCGCACAACCTATAACAAACTTCCTACATTTTTAGTTTTCTTCTCTACAAATCTCTAGCTCTCTATATCTAAATTTCCAAAAAATCTAATCTAGCTGAGCTCTAATCTCTAGCTATCTGTTTGAATCCCAATCTCTAACTGAACTTGACCATGCTAACAACACTATTTGTACCCCTGCACCTCCCATTTTGCACCCGGCACATCGCATTTTGCACCCGGCACCTGTTTTTCTCTGCTATTCCAGGGGAAAGTGTCAGGATTTCATGTTTCTGTCATCACTGCTAACAGAACAAAATGCTGACTTCAGCTTGTTTTATGGGAATATGTCAGGAGTCGCTGACCTCGGTAAACCTGACAATAATGTTAAATGTAGATTTCAGCGAGTATTTTTGTCGTTCTCACGTCCTAATTAAACGATAAAATGCCGATCTCAGCAGGTGTTTTCGTGGATAGATGTCTACTGTTTATAGTTATGTCTACTTCCTTTTCCTACAAAGGTAATTAACGTCAATCAACATTACATACCTTTCTCTTATAATTATAACACGATGTCAGTCAAAAATTACATTGCTTTGTCTTTGTTTTTGGTGGTAATGTTAACCTGTCACTAACAGTTTCTGAGTGACCTCATGCACAGATGTGCTTCACTCAGTGATCCGCACGTGTTTCTACTAGACAACGAACCAAAGCGTTTAAGAATCCTGGTGGAAGACGACAGCTCTTTCTATTACACAGAATATTCTGTATGAGACTTACATCAATAGTGAGAAATGACAGAAGGGCCGAAAAGTCAAGACGTATTACCGCCCAGCCTGCTACTGATGAAGAATTACAATTTACAAACAGAACTAACGAGTTACCACTACTAGAATGATACTACTTACGGGAGACTAAATACTACACAACTGCTACTACTGCAGAAGCGACTGACGACGGGACATTTCCTATTACCTACTGCTCACAACTATTTATAATTAATGCTACCTTATTACTATAACTAGCGCCAGTACTGCAATACTTGTACTGTGTGATGACACTAATGATACGCCTGTACTCCAATGATTATTACAACTAGCAAGTGTCCCACGGTGATCATTGACAGGTATGCAAGAATCAGTGATGATAAGGTTCTGTTAAATGTATTACGGTCACCACGTTACTATAAGTTGTTCTATTCTTTGTGACCATATAGAACACGTACCCCCCCCCCCCCCCCCCCCCCCCCCCCCAGGCAACACACTGTTAATCCCCCCCCCCCCCCCCCCACCCCCCTGGTAAAGGGTAGATCTTCTTCTCTTTATCCTTAGCCCCCCCCGACCTAATCAAAAAGCAGTCAGTGGCCATCACGCCTAGTGGCGTCTTGTAGGGCAACAACAAATTGATTCCACTTTGCTCGGTCGGTGGCCATCCTTCGTACAGTGCCCCAACTCTGGTTCATTCTTTGCATCTCAGCCTCCACAGTCCTCCGCCAGGTTGTTTTTTGGTCGGCCTCTCTTTCGTTTTCCTTCAGGGGTCCAAAGCATAGCTGTTCTTGTGATGGCATCGGGGTCTCTTCTGAGGACATGGCCAACCCAGCTCCAGCGTCTGCCAGCTATGAGGGTGTGCATGTCCTCTTGCTTGCTACGAGTAAGCAGATCTTGGTTAGTGATGGTATTCGGCCAAAAGATTCGGTGAATTTTTCTTAGGCATGTTGTGTGAAAAGAGGACAATTTCGACTCATTTCTTCTCTGTTAACTATCTCACCGCATTTCCGCAACCATAGAGAAGCACAGAAAGCACACAGCTCTGATATAATCTTAATTTTGTGTACTATAACTACTGTGTTCATTTCATTGCAGGCGACCGTCATTAGATATTTGTAGTTAAAATGATATGGATGTATTAAATATGAAGACATGGAGTAACCTTACCTAAATGACATGTGGAGCAGTGATAATGATCTAATGGACCGTAAATTGACTAAATAACTAACATTTCTTTTATGACAACATGTCTCGTAATTGGTCGTGCATCTTTTAAAATCTTGCCCTCGTCGACTTATTGTCTCTGGGAAGCCATGGTCGATTTACTGCCTCTGAGAACAACGTTCGAAGTTTGACGAAACTCCAGTTCATGTACTGTTTATCAATCGTGTTGTTGGCTTCTTTCCATAATCAAACTGTTCATGCACACCTTCATTTGCGCACTTTTTCTATTTTCGGGAGAGTACATGTAAGGGGAAACAATACAATTATTGTCTAATTTTCAACCACAGATGCACCCCCTTAGCTGTGGTTGAAAGTTAATGTACTCTCTCGAAAAATAGAAAAAGTGCGCAAATGACGGTGTGCAAAATGTGACTGACCGACCGACCGACTGAAGTACTTACGGCGGGAATTATCGTATTGAATTACTACTGCTGCTACTGCTGCTACTACTACTACTACTAGCACAACTACTACTGTTGCTGCTACTACTTCTACTACTGCTACTACTACTGCTACCACTACTACTGCTACTACTACTGTTACTACTACTGCTTCCACTACTACTGCTACCACTTCTACTACTACCACTACTACTACTTCTATTACTTTTGCTACTACTACTACTGTTACTACTACTACTACTGCTACTACTATTACTGCTACTACTACTACTACTTGTATTACTACTTCTACTACTACTGCTACCACTACTACTACTGCTACTACTTCTATTACTACAACTACTACTACCACTACTACTACTACCTAAACACTGGGGTAAAGTACATACCTCTACACCTCACGGTAGAAGGGGAACGACTAAGTAGTAGTAAGGTAAAGTACATACAACATGTCTAAATGATTATCACTTTTCCCCATCCATATATAGATCACTATTTCGGCAAAAAGCCTGCTACAACAAAACTCGGCATCCTCACAGGATGACAGCCATGGATCACACCCCTTGCTAGCGATACTTCCGCTGCATAGCCTTTGACCTTTTCTAGCGACAACCAAATTAGTTCGACTTAGAAATGCAAAGATATCCATATATAAGACAGACTCGTCCTACCCAGCCACAGAATAAATCGCAGTAGGCCTAGAGTCGTCTGCGGAGTCCGATCGAAGATGACAGAACTATTTTCAAGGGAAGCAACCCAAAAATGACTTCTCCTTAAGCACTTAAAAAGGAAATACTTTGCTTACAAAATATTTGCGAACATAATAAGAATATAAATGTATTATATTGCAAGATAGTAAAAATTGCCCTTTACAGTCTTACCACACCTCCCGGGAAAAAAAAAAAAATAAATTTTTTTTTTTAAATACATCTAGGAGCACCGTAGAATAGGCTCACAACGCAAGAATACTGCGCAGATGAAAATATCAGGAATAACTATAATTCCTAATATGACTGGTGAGAATATATATCTCAAAATCTGAGAGAAATTGTTTCCCTACGAATAAATGTTTCCAGGAAGGTGTGATGTACGTATAATACAATTCTGGTAATTATACAATGCATACCAAAAATTCACACTACAATCTTAAATTTATGATTTATGAAGAAACAATCATCAAAGAACAGCGGTGAATTAACATCAATAAACCGCTAAGTAGCGATACCATCATTCTATTATTAAATTACAAATGTGTATCTTAGTAAAGAAACAAAAAATAACTGTTGTAAAGTTATACATATTAAAAAAAGATCCAATATTTAACAGTTAAGTGGCATCATGTGGGCATCTGGACAGAATGTCCGCCATCACATTTTCTGAACCACGGATAGCTCGTACCGAAAAATGAAAAGGTTGAAGAGCGATTGCGTATCGAGTTGATCTCGAGCTCTTCAAGTTTTTACTTTGGATAGCCGTAAGAGCTTTTTGGTCAGTTTCCACTACGAAATGCGCGCCCAGAAGGAATCTTTGGAGTTTGAGAATTGACCAAACCATTGCCAATAATTCACGGTCTAAAACCGAGTAATTCCTTTCTGCAGCATTAAGTTTTCTGGATATGTACATTACAGGATGCAGAGTTCCAGAGTACTCTTGCATTAGTGCCGCTCCAATCCCAGTGGATGAAGCGTCACTACGAAGAACAAATGTCTTATCTGTTGTAGGTAACACTAAAATAGGTGGTGATGAAAACATAGTTTTGATCTTCTCTAGTGAAGATTGGCATTCATGAGACCAGTGAACCATGTTAGGCGACCCTTTCTTTAATAGTGTAGAGAGAGGTGCCATGATAGAGGACAGATTCGGAATGAAACGTCCATAAAATTGTATGAGACCTAAAAGACTTCGCACTTGCTTTTTAGTCCTAGGGATAGAGATGTTAAGTATCTTAGTGATATTATGGTCTTCTGTCTTCAAGAAACCGTGACCTACTCGATGGCCTAAGAAAGCAATTTCGCTAAAGCCAATACAAGCTTTAGATGGTTTTGCTGTCAGGTTATACTCACGCAGAGTTGATAATAATTCAACTAATCCTGAATAATGATCTTCCCAAGTATCGCTGAAAAGACAGATGTCGTCTAGATAAGCAATGACATCTGACCGATACGATAGGATTCGTCGCATCATGCGTACAAATGTAGCTGGTGCGTTCATAAGGCCGAAAGGCATAAAATTCCATTGGAAAAGGCCTCTGGGAGTAGAGAAAGCGGTAAGAGGTTTGGCGCGTTCGGATAATGGAACTTGCCAATATCCTTTAGACAAATCAAGTTTAGTGAAAAAATGCGATTTAGAAAGACGAGTAAGTAACTCTTCTAGTAAAGGCATAGGTTCAGCATCGAACTTCGTAACTTGATTCAATTTGCGATAGTCAACGCAAAGACGTATGTTATTGTCTTTTTTTCGAACAATAACCATCGGCGAAGAATATGCAGAAGTGGATGGTTCGATTATTTGTAAATCTATCATTTCATCCAACTCCTTTTCAACCTGTGTTTGGAAATGTATAGGGATAGGATAAGGCCTAACCCTAATTGGAGTATGTTCAGTTAGAACAATGTCATGCTCAATGACATGAGTTTGTCCAGGGATGTCAGTGAGGACATCCTGAAATGTTTGTAACATAGACGAAACTTGTCGCCGTTCTCCTAGAGACAAATCAGGAGAAACAGTAACGTCTTTCCATGATTCATTAGAATGAAGTGGGATCATTGGAAGCGGGAGATTAACATCCGAAAAACTTGTTTCCTCATCCTGTATTACAGACAGTGATGAGTAATGACCATGTTTGACATGAGAATCGTCCGTTGCCTGGAAAATAGGCTGTAGATAGTCAGGACGTTCATGGAACTCCGTAAGCATATTGATGTGGAAGGTTTTATGCTTCCCGTTAATATCGACGATGTAGTCAACATCTGAAATTTTCGATATTATATCGTACGGACCTTTCCAACTAATAAGGAGTCTATTTTCACGACAAGGTAGCAAAACAAATGCTTTGTCACCAGGACAAAGTTGTCGTAAAGTTCTCTTCTTATTAGCAAATTGTCTTGCCTTCTGCTTAGCAAACTCAGAAGAGGACGTTGCCAATTTGCATGCTTCGATAATCTTTTGTCTCAGCGCGATGACATACTCGTAAGAAGATTTTGTGTCATCGTCAATATTGTCAGCTGTTATAAGATCATGCAGCAAAGACATTGGGCCGCGCGGTCGCGCGCCAAAGACAAGTTCAAAGGGCGAAAACCCTGTATGTTCATTGGGGACCTCTCTGTACGCGAAGAGGGCCGCGGGTAAAACCCTATCCCAATCCTGAGGATGATCCTCAGTTATCTTCCCTAATAAGTTCTTAAGTGTTCTATTTAGTCGCTCGACCATCCCATTGGACATAGGATGATAGATGCTACTCAAAGATCTCTCTATCTGTAGAGTAGACATTACTTGAGACATGGTATCCGATATCAGTTGGGTGCCATGATCTGATAATATTTCTCCGGGGAATCCCAGCCGAGAAAATATAAGCCAAAGAGCATCGCAATGTCAGCGGTAGTAATGCTCTTTAGAGGGATAGCCTCTGGCCAACGTGTGCACATGTCTACACACGTTAAGATAAACTGATGTCCTCTAGCAGATTTGATCTTGAATGGACCAATGATGTCTATCGCCATTTTCTGGAATGGACGAATAGGAATATCTGCAGCCTGAATAGGCGCAGCATGACGAGGACCTTTGGATTTGACTTCTTGACATACTTTACAGGATCGACAATAGATCCGTATGTCCTTGTTCACAAAAGGCCAAAAGAAAGCCGCAAGAACTCTTGACTTTGTACGGGAAAAACCCATGTGACCAGCACACTGAGAGTCGTGTGCATGTTGTAAGATCTTAACTCTCAAATTCTTGGGTACAAGAATCTGAGAATGACTTGACTTAGTGGAGTCTTGCACCATACGTACAAGTACGCCATTCTTCATTGTAATCCAAGATTTACAATTTGAATCTTTATTCGGATCACCTTTTGTTACAAGAGTGAAGAATTTCTTAAGAGTCGGATCTTCTTCTTGTTGTTTTTATAAACGAGTCACGAGAAATTACCAAGGGATCATCTTGGTTATGCACTTCATTATCTTCAACAGATGAAGTTTCAGGCATATTGAGAGCTTGAGCTCTAGTGACTACTGCATTAGCAGATTGCATATTTTGATTTTCCCAAACGGAAATTTGCTCCGGAGTGCATTCTTTGACTCCGTGAATGCGACCGATGATAAGATCAGCGATCGGATCCGGCAAAAGACATGCGTGTACATCTCCTGTGAAGAAAGGAGTAGCAATCCTAATGATAGCGGTAGAGTATTTCTCTATGGTGCCGCCAAATGTTACGCATTTGACTACTTTGCCTGTAGAATGAGAAGGATCTATGAGTGACTGCCTAACCCCAATAGTTGTGCATCCAGAATCAAAAAGTACTGAGACTGGATTGTCATTTACTAAACCTTTGTGTAAGACAAGAGAACCTCTCCCATCATGCGCGATTGACGCAGGAAGAGCGGGAAGAGGATGGCCACAGCTTAAAGTAGACACTGTGGTTGGCTCAAATAATGTTTTGCATTGGGGGCACTGAGATGCTCTCCCAAAATCAAAAGCGGCACATGCCATATTATTAGAGTCATCATTATCTTTATTTTGTTTATAGGCTTCGTGGGACTCTTGCTGTGCAGAGTTCGCCTGGTAATGAGCTTTATGTTTTTTGAATTGTGCTCTACCTCTGTTATTATTGCCTCTGTACTTATCATTGTTTCCACTATTATAACCTCTACTCGGGTTTGAATCATAGCTCCTTTGGTTACTATCATCATATTCATTATAATGAGTATCTCGGTAATTATGATCCTGTTGTCTCCATGAAGGAAAACTTGGATAGTTTCTAGAATGACTTCCTTTGCGAAAGTTCCTGTAATTATGACCACCCCTGAATCGAGGGCTGTCAGCTCTTCTCCAGGTATTCGAAGAAGATCCCTGAAATGATTGGTTACCTTGGTTCTGATAACTGTAATAGTTACCTTTTTTATTAAACCTATTTTGAGGTCCTTGGAATTTGTGAGAGTGATTAGGGTTGTATGGTGTTGCAGAAGCAACTGGCATACCTTCTTTAACCTTACTGTTGCTAATGGCTACGTCCGGATGTGCAGTGACGTATTGGGTACAATACTGTTCCATTTCTTTTAGAGACTTAGGTTTACGCTCATGTAAGAATTCGAGGAAAGGTTTATTTATACTTGACATAATCTTGTCTCTGAGTATCAAGTCCATAAGGGCTTCATAAGTCTTTTCTGTTTTGGATAGCTCAATCCAACGATCAAATGTAAGTCGTGTCCTTGCAATGAATTCTGAGAATTCTACACCTGCCTCAGGCACCATTGTCTTAAACAACTTCCGATAACCCTCTTCAGACAACTGATACTTCTTTAATAAGGCTGCCCTAATAACATCATAGTTATCTTTGTCAGCCTCTTCAACCAAACTTAAACTAGTCAGAGAATCACCTTTCAGATTTTCTGATAACTGGTTAGCATATTGTGATTTGTCCACATTATGTGCTCGACACGAGCGTTCAAATCTGTTTAGCCAGAATGTTATGTCATCACTGGAAGGGTTGAACGCTGGTACCTTGACCTTGTAAGTAAAGGGTTTACCATTACCACTAGATGCTTGATTAACATTACTTATGTTTGTTAACTTTAACTTTTCTAACTCAAATGCTAAAAGTTCTTTTTGGTGTTCATGTTCTCTTATTGCTTTTTTTTCTTGAGCTTCAGCTTGTAATTTTCTCTCTTCTGCAGCAGCCTGTAATTTTTTCTCTTCAGCAGCAGCTTCATCTTTTCTTTTCTCTTTTTCCATTTCCATCTGGAATCTTTTTTCATCAGTCTGTATCTGCAATTTCTTTTGTTCATCCTCTCTTTGTAATTTTCTTTCCTCAGCTTCTAATTTCTTTTCTTCAATCAATGCTTTTCTTTCTTCAGCAGCCAATGCTTTGTCATATTGAGCAACTGCCCATTCTTCTAACTGCTGACCAGTCTTATCAAGAGCCCTGCCTTGTGTGATAAAATAATCCAAGGTAGACATCTTGTCTAATAAGATCAGTAATTTGCAAAAGTAAATAAATTTACTTTCTTAGTCTTAATCAAAGACTTTGTATGATAACTTTGTAACCTGTGAAAAATAGTACTTAACTATCCCAATCACTGTGGGAAACAAGCCTTACAAAGGTCTTGTATAAATCCTTATATAATAACAGCTATAAGTTGCTGGTTCACTCTATAATATAAGTGCAGTGCACCAGAAATAGTGTTTTATATCATCAACTGTGTACCTTTAGTAATAGCAATTAACTATCAGTTGATTCTTGTACATCAATTTATATGATCAACTATATTTTAAATAGTGTATGTCGATCAGGCACAAAACAAAACAGTTATACAGAAAAACATGAAAACATTTGCGGAAATGAAATAAATAAAATTGGAAAAACAATAAAAGATAAACCGCAAGAGGATAACAAATACAAATAACGCCACAGTATATAAATATAAATTGAGAATAGAACTGAAAGATAGAATAGGGTAGACCAACAAATTACAAACAAATCAAAACAAACTAAAGAACAGAGGAATATTACAAAAACAACAATGAGTACAGACTTCACAGCTAACACTAATAGCAACAGCTGTCGCAGCAAATTTTCAATGAAGAAAATTGCACCTATAGAAACGCACACATCAGACCCTCTATTACGTGGGATACTCTGCTGTGTGACACCGCCCAACCGAAACAACAACCCGCTGGATACAAACAAATATCACATATAAATAGTTAAACATAAATACATAAATGCATAAATAGTATGGCAATATGATGTAAATAGAGTGTTGCAGAAAGAATGTGTTGGAATGAAGGCTCAGTTACACTGCCTAATAGTACAGTACTGTGGTACTTTATTAAACAAATACTTCTGGTCTAATTATTTTAAATTCAACACAGAAATAGAAGCTCCATCGTTGATTTGAATGATAACAATCAATGTAGGACTTCTCAGTTCAATAACATTTTCTTTCGCAAACACTGTCAAATATTCTCCAGTCCTGATGTGTAATGTTCTATGTTTCAACCAAGCTCGCTGTGTAACACTGTCAGTTGTATGGCAAATGTCCAATGAACCAAATGTCAACAAACCCTGACCTAGTTACTGCATACTCTCGACAGGACAGGTCACGCTGACATCACTGTAGAGTTGTACTGCTGATGTATTTGTGTGTCGTAACAGACCCCAAGGAACGTCTGGTCTCAGTAGTTTACTTCTCAATATGGTCACTGTGCAGGTTGACCCAGGAAGCTGGCACACCAGTTGTTAAACTCTTTTTGTAGGTAGTTGTTAACTCATACTGGCTACTAGTTGTTGAATCATGCTTTATTTGCTAAATGATGTGAATGTCCACCAGTGGATAAATGTAGATGTTGGGACTGGTGTAGTAAAGTGTAACGATTGTCAACTCATCAAACCCAGCACAGTTTTGGTCATACAGGTCATCTTGTCCTGGAACGTGATGAGGCTCCGACAAGAATGTGAGTGTAAACAATGAGTGTGTATCTGAATGTCAGTACGCGAATGGTAGAATGATTCGATAGAGTTGACAGGTTGGTAGTACATCACTCATACTCACACTGTTCAAATTCAAGAAGTACTGGAACTACGGTGGTCTTTTTATAACATTTAATGGGACGCACACTTGGACAGTACGTGTATGGTTACAGGAACAAATGTCGACATAGACAGCATAATGTTGATCACAGGAATATCATCTTAAGTTAGCATTCATGCTTGGCAAATATCATAATGGAGCATTCGTAAATAAGCATTCAGCGTTCCATCATGTAAATCATCTGGCTTTACTGACTGGGCACGTCAGACCATAACCAATACATAGGAAGGCCCTAGACCTAACCTCGTCTAGCGAATATTCCTTCACGTAAAGTTCAATATATATATATTTCATAATATAGGAATCCCAGACATGGGTTCTCACATGTAGCAGTGATCTCTTGGTTCATCGAGCGATAGTACAGGCATCCCTTTTTCTCACTCGATAAATACAAAGTATATGAATTTCAACATGGCTGTTCTCTCTCTCGTGAGCTTCACTCACTATAGAATATAGACCAAAATTAGTCATTCATTAAATGTCCTCATTTCTTCATAGGTTCTCTCATAGAGGTAATTGAATAATATCATACAATCCAGTGCTGATACATAGGAATGTCTTCTTCCTTTGAATGGATATTCTTTTTAAAAGTACCACTGTGCATCTGCTTATCAACAACGATGGCGAAGCCCAAGTTCATAATAAATTGTGGTTTTACCTTTTTATGCGAAATATAACTTTGCCATTCCTTGGCAAAAGAGAATAAACACTGGGGTAAAGTACATACAACATGTCTAAATGATTATCACTTTTCCCCATCCATATATAGATCACTATTTCGGCAAAAAGCCTGCTACAACAAAACTCGGCATCCTCACAGGATGACAGCCATGGATCACACCCCTTGCTAGCGATACTTCCGCTGCATAGCCTTTGACCTTTTCTAGCGACAACCAAATTAGTTCGACTTAGAAATGCAAAGATATCCATATATAAGACAGACTCGTCCTACTCATACAAACACTACGTATAAATTCAGGCCATAGATATACTGAAGCAAGAACAATCTATTCCTACCCAGCCACAGAATAAATCGCAGTAGGCCTAGAGTCGTCTGCGGAGTCCGATCGAAGATGACAGAACTATTTTCAAGGGAAGCAACCCAAAAATGACTTCTCCTTAAGCACTTAAAAAGGAAATACTTTGCTTACAAAATATTTGCGAACATAATAAGAATATAAATGTATTATATTGCAAGATAGTAAAAATTGCCCTTTACACTTGTATCATTACTCTTCATTCTATTACACGTATTACCAATACTACCATTACTTGTATCATTACTCTTCATTCTATTACACATATTAGTATCACTACCATCACTGTAGTTTTTTACCTCTCGTTCTGTCATACACATAAATAACACGACAATTACTTTTGTAATGACTGCTCATTCTATTATTTTACATAATATAAGCATTACTGTTCCAAATTGTCTTCCTTGTGTTTGCTACACTTTCACGTAGCATGTCTCTTTCAACCAGTAACCATGTGCTTGGATGTGTCGGTTATATCAGAACGCCTGTTGAATATACACAAGTGTAATTTATTTTTAGACCGTGTCAATGTGAAATTTGATGTCTTTCTGACTGCAGGTGCTTTTTTTTTACAATAAAAATCATCAGATTATTGATTACACTGACAAACAACATTTTTCTTTCTTATATAAGCATAAGTGTTCTTAGGTCAGTTTCTTGCGCTGATTTCAAATTTGAAATCCGTTTATCTCTATCACATCGGGTTCTTAAGATATTTGTGAATAAATATATTTTTGGGAAACCGATATTTGCTCCGTTTCATTTTTACTATATAACTTATTAAAAATTAATAAAAATGCAAAATAATTCTACTTTTTATACTGCTAAAAGATGCATGACATATGCTACGTTATTTTTCAAATAGTTACTGTATTTTGAAATAATTCTGAGCGAAATATGGCTTCTAGAAGTTGTAGAAATTCGGCTGATCTGTTCTGTTATGTGTGCGGATATTTTACCGATCGTGTTCACCAGAAAAACTTTACACTAAAGAAAGCATATGAACTTTATTTCGATTCGAAAGTTGATGATGTAAATAAATCTTGGAAGCCAAATGCAGTTTGTTTGACTTGTGCAAATACATTGGCAGGTTGGTTACGAAAATCGCCAAAGCATAAGTCGATGCCTTTTGGAGTGCCAGTAATATGGCGTGAACCGACAAATCACGCTACTGATTGTTACTTCTGCTTGACAAATATCCATGGTTTCACTTTTAAAACTAGAAAATCTGTGGTTTATCCAAATATTGAATCGGTTTCGAAACCAGTGCCTCATGATCCAATCACGTGTCCGATCCCAGTTCCACCAGAACAATATCCGTTGGACGTGAATGAACCATCAGAAAGTGATAGTTTACCTGCTTTAGAAACTAATTCTGACTCGGATTATTTACCGGTGAATGATGGTGTTCACTTAATTAATCATTCAGAACTTTCAGATCTAATACGTGATCTCGCTCTTACCAAAGGACAAGCGGAATTACTCGGTTCGCGACTCAGAGAATGGAATATTTTAGCGCCCAATACTCCTATATCTAAATTTCGTCATAGACACAGAGAACTTGTTCAATACTTTGAGATGGATGATGACATTTGCTATTGCAAAGATGTAAACGGTCTAATGGTGCACCTCGGTCATGAGCACATAGTCAACGAATGGCGACTTTTCATCAACTCTTCCAAGACTAGCCTAAAAGCCGTGTTATTGCATAACGGAAATTTATTTTCATCAATTCCAGTCGCCTACTCTGTTCATATGAAAGAAACTTATGACAAT
This sequence comes from Oreohelix idahoensis, assembly GCA_024509875.1. Taxonomy (NCBI): domain Eukaryota; kingdom Metazoa; phylum Mollusca; class Gastropoda; order Stylommatophora; family Oreohelicidae; genus Oreohelix; species Oreohelix idahoensis. The sequence continues at coordinate 68,327 of JAMPIV010001388.1, read as the reverse complement.
ATGGCTATACTTTTGGCAAAAATAAAGTACAATGACTACCAATGGCGGATTTGTGGAGACCTAAAGGTCATTGCAATTCTCACGGACATGCAGACTGGGTATACTAAATTTTGTTGCTTCCTATGTGAATGGGACAGCCACAACAGACAGGAACATTATGCAAGAAAGGTGTGGCCTATCAGGGATCGTATGCAGCTCGGGCATAAAAATGTAATACACGAGCCATTAGTTAACAAAGACAGCATCATTTTACCACCGTTACATTTAAAGTTGGGGCTCATGAAGAATTTCGTAAAAGCGTTAGATAAAACGAGCAAAGCTTTCAATTATCTTCGAGAAAAGTTTCCGCAAGTTAGCGATGCAAAGATAAAGGAAGGTATCTTTGTAGGACCTCAGATTAGGAAAGTTTTTGCAGACAAACAATTAGAGAACTTGTTACATGGTAGTGAACTTCGCGCATGGATGGCATTCAAATCGATCGTCGATAACTTTCTGGGAAATCACAAATCTGTCGACTATGTGCAAATTGATAAGCAGTGCATAGATGCATACAGAATTATGGGCTGTAACATGTCCCTCAAAATCCATTTGCTCGATTCGCATCTTGACTTTTCCCCTGAAAACCTTGGCAAAATCAGCGATGAACATGGAGAGCGATTCCATCAAGATATCGCCGTAATGGAGTCACGTTATCAAGGACGGTGGAGTGTGACCATGCTTGCCGATTATTGTTGGATCCTTCATCGCGATGTACCACATGCCATTCACCGACGAAAGTCGACTGCAAAGAAATTCAAGCCTACATAACTGTTATACTTCTTGTTCGAATGATGTTGTAATACTGTATGCCTTGTTAAAAAACTTCAATTGCGTATTTCTAGAGATCCCGACCTGATAGAGAAAAACGGTTTGCAGATTTAAAAACAGCACATTAAAATTGACCAGAAAAATATAGAAATGTTAGAGAAAGAAAAAAAAATTTTTTTTGTTAGCCAGTGTAATTTTGTCCACTTTTAACCTTTACTAATCCCGCTACGAGTATTCCTAATCCTACTATTACTATTCATAATCCTAGTCAATCAGTTAGTTATAATAGTATCACTACATTTACTAGAACCTGTAGTCCCCAGGGATCTCTGGTCAGACAACTAACGAATAAGACTACTACTCCACCAGGCATGTCGTACAAGGCAACTAATATGAAGGCATGCATGTGGATGGAAATGTCATTATGTCAAACACATTGCTACAGAAGACACCACTGTAAGGTCGTGTGATTGGGTAGTGCAGGCTTTCGGTAAGGGGACCAGCTGCTTTGGTGGCCCAATGATCTATAAGGGAATAATCCTATATATAAAATCCCAGCTTTTTCTGTCAGTGCGTTACGCTAAGGGATGCAACTGTTGTTAAAAATTAGACATTAATTGTATTGTTTCCCTTAATTGCACTCTCCCGAAAATAGTAACACTCGACAAAGAAGAATGCGCAAATGACGGTGTGCACAAAAATATATCTATAGAATGTGTGATCCCGTATACACACATTGGATCCTCGCTGCTGCTACGTAGTTCGTATACTGTGGTGATGCACAGTAGTTTTTTAAAATACTTTTGAATAAATAAAATTGCTGTTAGGTATTGATGCTTTTGAATTTAATTCCCGTCTTATGACGGGCTTTTACACTAGTATATAAATAATGGTAATGATGACTACATTTATTAAACTACGTGTTAAATTATTTCTAGCACAGTAACCTTTGTAAGCAGCACCACTCTACAGCACGTAACCCCACTACTGTAATCAGTACTATAACAACTACCATAAATGTAATTGGTGCTATGACAGTAGACACGGCTTTAAGTGGTGCGAACACAACCAGTTCTATTATATATAGTGGTACCACAACTCCCAGTACTATAATTAGTGCTACTACAACCCCTACTACTATAATTAGCACTCCCACAACCATTATTACCAGAATTAGTGCTACAACAATCACCACTACTATAATTAGTACAACCACAACCACCACTACTATAATTAGTGCTACCACAACCATGACAACTATAAATAGTACTACCACACCCACCACTACTATAATTAGTGCTACAACAACCAGGACTACTATAATTAGTACTACCACAAACACCACTACTATAATTAGTACTTCCACGAATAACACTACTATAATTAGTGTGACGTGTGACGTAAATATAGCCACGTAGATCCGACCACGTTTGCTTCCTTTAATTAGCGTTCACGTTTTGCTAAAGCCAACCACGCAATTCGCTGTTGTTGACTCACCTTTGAAGCCACGCCTATTTTTCCTGTCTTACAAGCGCTAATGAGGTTTACAAACAGATCTATTAGTTAGCCCGCGACCTGCCAGATAACAGTGAGTTATGATTCGTTTATATGAATTATCAAGCGAGCTGTGATGTCAATCATCGATAGTGACAGATCAGACGTCGGTAGGAAATGCAAGGGTGATAATAATATTTATCGACCACATTTGATGTCCGTGATCCAAGGGGACGTAATTATTTGATCTACAGCAAAGAGACGAAATCAAAGAAAGCCTGTTCGCATAGCCAGGTCTTGTGATGTCGTTTCAGCATCGCGAGCGAGCGAACAGGAAAATCATTTACCTCGGAAGTCGAACTCGTTGATTTTCCCTGATACGGCCAAAGGCGTGAATTATCGCACGCTTTAGTGATTTCACCCTATTTCTGTATAAATACTCCGTCCTCTCAAAGTCATCTAGTCGCTCAGAAAATTTGGATAATCTAGCTCGTTGTTCTAGAGCCATTGTGAACGTATGTTATAGCATTCCGTGGAGATTGTTTCATTTCTGATTGCGGTAATGAAATTAGCATTTACGTGATTTAATGTGTTAAGTTTATCAATATAATTCACTGGGATTTTCTATGTGCTAAGACTAGCGTATTAAATAACGCATAGCTATTTTTTTCCACTTGTAATGTAGATTTAATCACCCGCTATCACCCAGAAAAAGATGTTTTAATTGACCAATAAATATACTAGGCGACTGATTATTGACGGAATACAATTCACATCTAATTCATTATGTGTAGTTATATAAGTGACTAGCGTAATATCATGTGGCGAAATAAATAGCTAGTAATGACAAGCAATATTTGTAAAGTAGTCATAATAAAATTAACACTGATATTGTGCGCTGAGTGTTTTACTGGGCGGGAGTGGAAAGGCACATACCTAAAACCTAACCTGTACCAGTTGAGCGAAGCGTGATAAGATAGGCTAAGACACGTGTGATTTTTAATTTAATTAAATGACGGAGAGGATAAGAGATCTTACCCTTACGCGTGATAGGATAGGATATTGATATTGTGGTTAAATGTTTTGTTTTCTTCCTAATTTAGTACTGATCCCAAACCAGCTTCCAGCTGTCTAATAGCACCAGTAACAATTCTTATTTTTATCGTGTCTTCGATGTTGACCTATTCGGTCCTCTTGCTTCACCCAGAGAGAGACCAAAAATATAAACAATAAGATTAATAGTAACTGGGCTTACAAAATACCGAGATTTTTGCATTCAATGTATCAGCCCGCTGTGGCCATATATATATATATATATATATATATATATATATATATATATATATATATATATATATATATATATATATATATATATATATATATATATATATATATATATATATATATATATATATATATATATATATATATATATATATATATATAACACATTTTTTTCGACTACTGACAGTCGTGTTTCCAAGTGGATTTATCCAGGAGAATACATTGTTTCATAATCGGCACTCAACCCCCAGTGAAAAAAGCCGATAGGATATACCCTCATCATCTTTATTAACAGTTTACCAACCAGACGTTTCCTTTATCTACTGGAAGTACTGTCTACTATCTACTGTGAACACTAGATCGCGGTTTATATTTTGCTACATGAACTATGTATTGTGACATTTTCATATCCAATAACCCACCACCAAAGTAGGCGTTCCCCATTAGGAAAATTAATTATTCGGAGAAGCACAATACTGGATTATGATACATGTACATTGATGTTTACGTTCATGAGTTTGTTAACCATGTATTAGGTAAGGCGTGATTGATGTGGCCACGAACGACAGAGTGAGAGTGAATACGTTCTAGTTATGGAAACTGTACCATCCTTTTTTTTCTTTGCAAATACTGTTATTTTACGAGATAGCTTAACTAGGAACTTTGTTCTTTGCTTTACTGTCTATTCTATACTCTAGAGTTAATCTTTGACTTTTTGGGTTATTAACTTCTTTTGGAACCTTCTCTCAACAAGAGGGGAGGGCACTTATTGGGTTATTTTCCTATGTCTGTAACCTATGATTTTATTGATTTCTATATGTTTGATGTTGTGAGAAGTTTAAGTGATAATAAACTAAACAAAAACTTAATTTATCGTGTCGGTCAGCCCCATACCCATTTACCATAGTTTTCACGTTTGTGTTTCTTGTTGTCACATAACTGTGTGTGTGTGAGTGGTTAAACATATATGTTACATGTATGGAGAGTAGGATTGTCTGATAACAAATTACAGTCGTAATTTAGGCTGGACTAGATAGGCTGGACTAGAGTTTCTTCTCAATCCAATGACAGATTCTACCCTTAAACTATTCACTCTTGAAATCTATTTCTTATACCTTATTTCTCACTTATTTTCCGCTATCACTTCTACTCAGACGGGACCAAATAAATCTCTAATACCTATCTAAATATACGACAATTAGTGCTATCACAACCACGAATACTACAGTTAGTACTACCACCCCCAACACTACTATAATTAGTGCTACCACAACCACGACTACTATAATTAGTACTACCACAACCACCACTACAATAATTAGTACTACCACAATCACCATTTCTATAAATAGTACAACCACAATCACCAATACTATAATTAGTGCTACCACAACCACGATTGCTGTAATTAATGCTATTACAACCACAATTACTGTAGTTAATGCTACCACAACCACCACTACCATAATTAGTACTACCACAACCACCACTACTATAGTTGAGGCTACTACAACTACGACTACTTGTAAAGTGCAATCTTTACTATCTTGCAATATAATACATTTATATACTTATTATGTTCGCAAATATTTTGTAAACAAAGTATTTCCTTTTTAAGTGCTTAAGGAGAAGTCATTTTTGAGTTACTTCCCTTGAAAGGAGTTCCGTCATCTTCGATCGGACTCCGCGGACGAATCTAGGCCTACTGCGATTTATTCTTTGGTTGGGTAGGAATAGATTGTTCTTGCTTCAGTATATCTATGGCCTGAATTTATACGTAGTGTTTGTATGAGTAGGACGAGTCTGTCTTATATATGTATATCTTTACCTTTCTAAGTCGAACTATGTTGGTTGTCGCTAGAAAAGGTCAAAGGCTATGCAGCGGAAGTATCGCTAGCAGGGGTGTGATTCATGGCTGTCATCCTGTCGGGATGTCGAATTTTGTTGTAGCCGGCTTATCGCCGAAAAAGTGATCTATAAGTAGACGGGGAAAAGTGATAGTCATTTAGACATGTTGTATGTACTTTACCCCAGTGTTTATTCTCTTTTGCCAAGGAATGGCAAAGTTATATTTCGCATAGAAAGGTAAAACCACAATTTATTATGAACTTGGGCTTCGCCATCGTTGTCGATAAGCAGATGCACAGTGGTACTTTTGAAAAGAATATTTATTCAAAGGAAGATGACATTCCTATGTATCAGCACTAGATTATATGATACTATTCAATTACCTCTATGATAGAAGCTATGAAGAAATGAGGACATTTAACGAATGACCAATTTTGGTCTGTATCCTATAGTGAGTGAAGCTCACGAGAGAAGAACAGCCATGTTGAAATCCATATACTTTGTATTTATCGAGTGAGAAAAAGGGATGCCTGTACTATCGCTCGATGAACCAAGAGATCACTGCTACATGTGAGAACCCATGTCTGGGATTCCTATATCTTTATGAAAAATATATATATTGAACTTTACGTGAAGGGATATTCGCTAGACGAGGTTAAGTCTAGGAGCCTTCCTATATATTGGTTATGGACTGACGTGCCCAGTCAGTAAAGCCAGATGATTTACATGATGGAACTCTGAATGCTTATTTACGAATGCTCCATTATGATATTTGCCAAGCATGAATGCTAACTTAAGATGATATTCCTGTGACCAACATTATGCTGTCTATGTCGACATTTGTTCCTGTAACCATACACGTACTGTCCAAGTGTGCGTCTCATTAAATGTTATAAAAAGACCACCGTAGTTCCAGTACTTCTTGAATTCGAACAGTGTGAGTATGAGTGATGTACTACCAACCTGTCAACTCTATCGAATCATTCTACCATTCGCGTTCTGACATTCATATACACACTCATTGTCTACACTCACATTCTTGTCGGAGCCTCATCACGTTCCAGGACAAGATGACCTGTATGACCAAAACTGTGCTGGGTTTAATGAGTTGACAATCGTTACACTTTACCACACACGTCCCAACATCTACATTTATCAACTGGTGGACATTCACGGCATTTAACAAATAAACCTGATTTAACAACTGGTGGGCCAGCTTCCTGGGTCAACCTGCACAGTGACCATATTGAGAAGTAAACTACTGAGACCAGACGTTCCTTGGGGTCTGTTACGACACACAAATACATCAGCAGTACAACTCTACAGTGATGTCAGCGTGACCTGTCCTGTCGACAGTATGCAGTAACTAGGTCAGCGTTTGTTGACATTTGGTTCGTTGGACATTTGCCATACAACTGACAGTGTTACACAGCAAGCTTGGTTGAAACATAGAACATTACACATCAGGTCTGGAGAATATTTGACAGTGTTTGCGAAAGGAAGTGTTATTGAACTGAGAAGTCCTACATCGATTGTTATCATTCACATCAACGATGGAGCTTCTATTTCTGTGTTGAATTTAAAATAATTAGACCAGAAGTATTTGTTTAATAAAGTACCACAGTACTGTACTATTAGGCAGTGTAACTGAGCCTTCATTCCAACACATTCTTTCTGCAACACTCTATTTACATCATATTGCCATACTATTTATGCATTTATGTATTTATGTTTAAATATTTATATGTGATATTTGTTTGTATCCAGCGGGTTGTTGTTTTGGTTGGGCGGTGTCACACAACAGAGTATCCCACGTAATAGAGGGTCTGATGTGTGCGTTTCTATAGGTGCAATTTTCTTGATTGAAAATTTGCTGCGACAGCTGTTGCTATTAGTGTTAGCTGTGAAGACTGTACTCATTGTTGTTTTTGTAATATTCCTCTGTTCTTTAGTTTGTTTTGATTTGTTTGTAATTTGTTGGTCTACCCTATTCTATCTTTCAGTTCTATTCTCAATTTATATATTTATATACTGTGGCGTTATTTGTATTTGTTATCCTCTTGCGGTTTATCTTTTATTGTTTTTCCCATTTGATTTATTTCATTTCCGCAAATGTTTTCATGTTCTTCTGTATAACTGTTTTGTTTTGTGCCTGATCGACATACACTATTTAAAATATAGTTGATCATATAAATTGATGTACAAGAATCAACTGATAGTTAATTGCTATTACTAAAGGTACACAGTTGATGATATAAAACAATATTTCTGGTGCACTGCACTTATATTATAGAGTGAACCAGCAACTTATAGCTGTTATTATATAAGGATTTATACAAGACCTTTGTAAGGCTTGTTTCACACAGTGATTGGGATAGTTAAGTACTATTTTCCACAGGTTACAAAGTTATCATACAAGGTCTTTGATTAAGACTAAGAAAGTGAATTTATTTACTTTTGCAAATTACTGATCTTATTAGACAAGATGTCTACATTAGATTATTTTATCACACAAGGCAAAGCTCTTGATAAGACTGGTCAGCAATTAGAAGAATGGGCAGTTGCTCAATATGACAAAGCATTAGCTGCAGAAGAGAGAAAACTTGCTGCTGCTGCTGAAGAAAGAAAAGCATTGATTGAAGAAAAGAAATTAGCAGTTGAGGAGAAAAGATTAGAAGCTGAGGAAAAAAAATTACAAAGAGAGGATGAACAAAAGAAATTGCAGATACAGACTGATGAAAAAAGATTCCAGATGGAAATGGAAAAAGAGAAAAGAAAAGATGAAGCTGCTGCTGAAGAGAAAAAATTACAAGCTGCTGCAGAAGAGAAAAAAGCAATAAGAGAACATGAACACCAAAAAGAACTTTTTGCATTTGAGTTAGAAAAGTTAAAGTTAACAAACATAAGTAATGGTAATCAAGCATCTGGTGGTAATGGTAAACCCTTTACTTACAAGGTCAAGGTACCAGCGTTCAACCCTTCCAGTGATGACATAACATTCTGGCTAAATAGATTTGAACGCTCTTGTCGAGCCCATAATGTGGACAAATCACAATATGCTAACCAGTTATCAGAAAATCTGAAAGGTGATTCTCTGACTAGTTTAAGTTTGGTTGAAGAGGCTGACAAAGATAACTATGATGTTATTAGGGCAGCCTTATTAAAGAAGTATCAGTTGTCTGAAGAGGGTTATCGGAAGTTGTTTAAGACAATGGTGCCTGAGGCAGGTGTAGAATTCTCAGAATTCATTGCGAGGACACGTCTTACATTTGATCGTTGGATTGAGCTATCCAAAACAGAAAAGACTTATGAAGCCCTTATGGACTTGATACTCAGAGACAAGATTATGTCAAGTATAAATAAACCTTTCCTCGAATTCTTACATGAGCGTAAACCTAAGTCTCTAAAAGAAATGGAACAGTATTGTACCCAATACGTCACTGCACATCCGGACGTAGCTATTAGCAACAGTAAGGTTAAAGAAGGTATGCCAGTTGCTTCTGCAACACCATACAACCCTAATCACTCTCACAAATTCCAAGGACCTCAAAATAGGTTTAATAAAAAAGGTAACTATTACAGTTATCAGAACCAAAGTAACCAATCATTTCAGGGTTCTTCTTCGAATACCTGGAGAAGAGCTGACAGCCCTCGATTCAGGGGTGGTCATAATTACAGGAACTTTCGCAAAGGAAGTCATTCTAGAAACTATCCAAGTTTTCCTTCATGGAGACAACAAGATCATAATTACCGAGATACTCATTATAATGAATATGATGATAGTAACCAAAGGAGCTATGATTCAAACCCGAGTAGGGGTTATAATAGTGGAAACAATGATAAGTACAGAGGCAATAATAACAGAGGTAGAGCACAATTCAAAAAACATAAAGCTCATTACCAGGCGAACTCTGCACAGCAAGAGTCCCACGAAGCCTATAAACAAAATAAAGATAATGATGACTCTAATAATATGGCATGTGCCGCTTTTGATTTTGGGAGAGCATCTCAGTGCCCCCAATGCAAAACATTATTTGAGCCAACCACAGTGTCTACTTTAAGCTGTGGCCATCCTCTTCCCGCTCTTCCTGCGTCAATCGCGCATGATGGGAGAGGTTCTCTTGTCTTACACAAAGGTTTAGTAAATGACAATCCAGTCTCAGTACTTTTTGATTCTGGATGCACAACTATTGGGGTTAGGCAGTCACTCATAGATCCTTCTCATTCTACAGGCAAAGTAGTCAAATGCGTAACATTTGGCGGCACCATAGAGAAATACAGGATGAGGAAACAAGTTTTTCGGATGTTAATCTTCCGCTTCCAATGATCCCACTTCATTCTAGTGAATCATGGAAAGACGTTACTGTTTCTCCTGATTTGTCTCTAGGAGAACAGCGACAAGTTTCGTCTATGTTACAAACATTTCAGGATGTCCTCACTGACATCCCTGGACAAACTCATGTCATTGAGCATGACATTGTTCTAACTGAACATACTCCAATTAGGGTTAGACCTTATCCTATCCCTATACATTTCCAAACACAGGTTGAAAAGGAGTTGGATGAAATGATAGATTTACAAATAATCGAACCATCCACTTCTGCATATTCTTCGCCGATGGTTATTGTTCGAAAAAAAAGACAATAACATACGTCTTTGCGTTGACTATCGCAAATTGAATCAAGTTACGAAGTTCGATGCTGAACCTATGCCTTTACTAGAAGAGTTACTTACTCGTCTTTCTAAATCGCATTTTTTCACTAAACTTGATTTGTCTAAAGGATATTGGCAAGTTCCATTATCCGAATGCGCCAAACCTCTTACCGCTTTCTCTACTCCCAGAGGCCTTTTCCAATGGAATTTTATGCCTTTCGGCCTTATGAACGCACCAGCTACATTTGTACGCATGATGCGTCGAATCCTATCGTATCGGTCAGATGTCATTGCTTATCTAGACGACATCTGTCTTTTCAGCGATACTTGGGAAGATCACTATTCAGGGTTAGTTGAATTATTATCAACTCTGCGTGAGTATAACCTGACAGCAAAACCATCTAAAGCTTGCATTGGCTTTAGCGAAATTGCTTTCTTAGGCCATCGAGTAGGTCACGGTTTCTTGAAGACAGAAGACCATAATATCACTAAGATACTTAACATCTCTATCCCTAGGACTAAAAAGCAAGTGCGAAGTCTTTTAGGTCTCATACAATTTTATGGACGTTTCATTCCGAATCTGTCCTCTATCATGGCACCTCTCTCTACACTATTAAAGAAAGGGTCGCCTAACATGGTTCACTGGTCTCATGAATGCCAATCTTCACTAGAGAAGATCAAAACTATGTTTTCATCACCACCTATTTTAGTGTTACCTACAACAGATAAGACATTTGTTCTTCGTAGTGACGCTTCATCCACTGGGATTGGAGCGGCACTAATGCAAGAGTACTCTGGAACTCTGCATCCTGTAATGTATATATCCAGAAAACTTAATGCTGCAGAAAGGAATTACTCGGTTTTAGACCGTGAATTATTGGCAATGGTTTGGTCAATTCTCAAACTCCAAAGATTCCTTCTGGGCGCGCATTTCGTAGTGGAAACTGACCAAAAAGCTCTTACGGCTATCCAAAGTAAGAACTTGAAGAGCTCGAGATCAACTCGATACGCAATCGCTCTTCAACCTTTTCATTTCTCTGTACGAGCTATCCGTGGTTCAGAAAATGTGATGGCGGACATTCTGTCCAGATGCCCACATGATGCCACTTAACTGTTAAATATTGGATCTTTTTAATATGTATAACTTTACAACAGTTATTTTTTTGTTTCTTTACTAAGATACACATTTGTAATTTAATAATAGAATGATGGTATCGCTACTTAGCGGTTTATTGATGTTTATTCACCGCTGTTCTTTGATGATTGTTTCTTCATAAATCATAAATTTAAGATTATAGTGTGAATTTTTGGTATGCATTGTATAATTACCAGAATTGTATTGTACGTAGATCACACCTTCCTGGAAACATTTATTCGTAGAGAAACAATTTCTCTCAGATTTTGAGATATATTCTCACCGGTCATATTAGGAATTATAGTTATTCCTGATATTTTCATCTGCGCAGTATTCTTGCGTTGTGAGCCTATTCTACGTTGCTCCTAAATGTATTTTTAAAAAAAAAAAAAATTTTTTTTTCCCGGGAGGTGTGGTAAGACTGTAAAGTGCAATCTTTACTATCTTGCAATATAATACATTTATATACTTATTATGTTCGCAAATATTTTGTAAACAAAGTATTTCCTTTTTAAGTGCTTAAGGAGAAGTCATTTTTGAGTTACTTCCCTTGAAAGGAGTTCCGTCATCTTCGATCGGACTCCGCGGACGAATCTAGGCCTACTGCGATTTATTCTTTGGCTGGGTAGGAATAGATTGTTCTTGCTTCAGTATATCTATGGCCTGAATTTATACGTAGTGTTTGTATGAGTAGGACGAGTCTGTCTTATATATGTATATCTTTACCTTTCTAAGTCGAACTATGTTGGTTGTCGCTAGAAAAGGTCAAAGGCTATGCAGCGGAAGTATCGCTAGCAGGGGGTGTGATTCATGGCTGTCATCCTGTCGGGATGTCGAATTTTGTTGTAGCCGGCTTATCGCCGAAAAAGTGATCTATAAGTAGATGGGGAAAAGTGATAGTCATTTAGACATGTTGTATGTACTTTACCCCAGTGTTTATTCTCTTTTGCCAAGGAATGGCAAAGTTATATTTCGCATAGAAAGGTAAAACCACAATTTATTATGAACTTGGGCTTCGCCATCGTTGTCGATAAGCAGATGCACAGTGGTACTTTTGAAAAGAATATTTATTCAAAGGAAGATGACATTCCTATGTATCAGCACTAGATTATATGATACTATTCAATTACCTCTATGATAGAAGCTATGAAGAAATGAGGACATTTAACGAATGACCAATTTTGGTCTGTATCCAATAGTGAGTGAAGCTCACGAGAGAAGAACAGCCATGTTGAAATCCATATACTTTGTATTTATCGAGTGAGAAAAAGGGATGCCTGTACTATCGCTCGATGAACCAAGAGATCACTGCTACATGTGAGAACCCATGTCTGGGATTCCTATATCTTTATGAAAAATATATATATTGAACTTTACGTGAAGGGATATTCGCTAGACGAGGTTAAGTCTAGGAGCCTTCCTATATATTGGTTATGGACTGACGTGCCCAGTCAGTAAAGCCAGATGATTTACATGATGGAACTCTGAATGCTTATTTACGAATGCTCCATTATGATATTTGCCAAGCATGAATGCTAACTTAAGATGATATTCCTGTGACCAACATTATGCTGTCTATGTCGACATTTGTTCCTGTAACCATACACGTACTGTCCAAGTGTGCGTCTCATTAAATGTTATAAAAAGACCACCGTAGTTCCAGTACTTCTTGAATTCGAACAGTGTGAGTATGAGTGATGTACTACCAACCTGTCAACTCTATCGAATCATTCTACCATTCGCGTTCTGACATTCATATACACACTCATTGTCTACACTCACATTCTTGTCGGAGCCTCATCACGTTCCAGGACAAGATGACCTGTATGACCAAAACTGTGCTGGGTTTAATGAGTTGACAATCGTTACACTTTACCACACACGTCCCAACATCTACATTTATCAACTGGTGGACATTCACGGCATTTAACAAATAAACCTGATTTAACACTACTATAATTAATGCTATTACAACCACAACTACTGTGGTTAATGCTACCACAACAACCACTACTATAATTAGTACCACCACAACCATAATAATATAATTAGTACTATCACAACAACAACTACTGTAATTAGTGCTACCACAACCACCACTACTATAATTAGACCTACAAAAAACCACGACTGTTATAATTAGTACTACCATAACCACGACTACTATAATTAGTTCTACCACAACCACGACTACTAAATTAGTGCTACTACAACCACGACTCTTATAATTAGTGCTACTACAACCACTACTACTATAATTAGTGCTACCGCAACCACCACTACTATAATTAGTGCTACCACAACCACGACTACTATAATTAGAGCTACCATAACTATGACTGCTATAATTAGTACTACCACAACCACGACTACTAAATTAGTGCTACCACAACCACGACTATTGTAATTAGTGTTACCACAACCACCACTACTATACTTAGTGTTACCACAACCATGATTACTATAATTAGTGCTACAACAACCAATACAACTATAATTAGTACTACCATAACCACGACTTCTATATTTAGTGCTACCACAACCAAGACTACTATAATTAGTGCTACTACACCCACCACCACTACAGTTAGTACCACCACTACTACTGTAATTAGTGCTGCAACAACCACCACTACTATAATTAATGCTACGACGATCACCACTACTATAATTAATGCTTCCACAACCACCACTACTATAATTAATGCTTCCACAACCACCACTGCTATAATTAATGCTACGCCAACCACTACTACTATAATTAATGATACCACAACCACCACTACTATAATTAATGCTACCACAACCACCACTACTATAATTAATGCTACCACGACCACTACTACTATAATTAATTGTTCCACAACCACCACTACTATAATTAATGATACCACAACCACCACTACTATAATTAATGCTACCACAACCACCACTACCATAATTAATGCTACCACAACCACCACTACTATGATGAGTGCTACCACAACCACCACTACTATCATTAATGTTACTACAACCACCACTATTATAATTAATGCTACCACAACCATCACTACAATAATTAATTGTACCACAATCACCACTACTATAATTAATTGTAACAGAATCACCGCTACTATAACTAATGCTACCACAACCACTACAACTATAATTAATGCTACCAGAACCACCACTACTATAATTAATGCTACCACAGCCACCACTACCATAATTAATTGTACTACAATCACCACTACTATAATTAATTGTACCACAATCACCACTACTATAATTAATTGTAACAGAATCACCGCTACTATAACTAAAGCTACCACAACCACTACAACTATAATTAATGCTACCAGAAGAACCACTACTATAATTAATGCTACCACGACCACTACTACTATAATTAATGCTACCACAGCCACCACTACCATAATTAATTGTACCACAATCACCACTACTATAATTAATTGTAACAGAATCACCGCTACTATAACTAATGCTACCACAACCACCACAACTATAATTAATGCTACCAGAACCACCACTACTATAATTAATGCTACCACAGCCACCACTAAAATATTGAGTGCTACCACAACCACCACTACTATCACGAGTGCCACCACAACCACCACTACTGTCAACCAATTCACCTCGCTTCAACTACTCCTATTTTTTATATTATGACGAAAAATAATCCTTTCAACTTCTGATCCATTATGATTAGGATAAATAGTGTCTCTAATAATGTCTGATGTCGGATAATACGTTCAGTTGCCGATACCTGCTCGTGGCATCACCCCTGATGTCAAATTATTGTAAGAAGAGTAAATTAAAAGTGTCATATTGTCTGATGTGCGTGCTTGTATTGTCCCTTCGTCTTAAAAGGATAGTCTCCTCATACCTGTCGTAGTATTTTAAAACAGGAGGTGGTGTTTGGTGGGAAAGCCTGGGGTGTTTGGTGGGAAAGCCTGGGGTGTTTAGTGGGAAAGCCTGGGGTGTTTGAGATAATACGAAAGTCATATTTATTTGACATTATCAATATGTGTTATTAGAACCTCACAAGACCTTCACTACCTCGCCACATTCAATATTAATAATCATACATTAACGTTTGTTCTTGTTATTTACTACTGTATTCTACTAAAGAATTCTGCTTCAACATTTAAAATGAAGTTAAAAATAGTCCAATAATTGATCCTCTCACGAAGGAGTGAAGATTTGAGACTTAACAATAGTAGATATCAGCTTTCATAAGATACGCTGACTGGTTCCTTTCCTTGTTGACTTTGCTTCATAAGATACGCTGACTGGTTCCTTTCCTTGTTGACTTTGCTTTACATAACTCAATAGCAGAGCCTGGTGCTTATTTACAGCTGGGTAAACTTCATAGAGAAGCTATCGATTTCTAAGCTGGTAAATTTTCTTCGATAAGCAATCACTTTATCACTCTGCCATTCGATGCTCCAATAGTTGATAAAGGAATAGATAACGTATGTGAACAGATGAATACAAGTGAACAAATGTAGATATGTGAAAAGAAGTAGATATGCAAAATTCCTAGATAAATTATCAAGAAAGGAAAGATGAAGATATGTAGTGAACAAAGGCCGATAGGGGAGTGTGGAAAAATGAATAGGATGACCATCTGTCCTCTTTTCCCTGGATTTGTTCTCTTTTCCACTTTAAGGTTGGGCGTGTTGGTGGCTGTTTTCAAACGTGTAATTTGTCCAGCATTTTCCTCTCGGAGATTACACATGACTTCGACGGAGTCTATGTTATGCAAGTGCATTCTTTAAGGAGTATTTTTTAAGTAAACATTGAATGAATTCCATAAGAATATAATTCAGTTGTTGAAGTGCGAAACTGTATGAAATCTGTGATAGATACTCTTAAGCAGCGCTTGTGTCTAGAGTCTGTGACCTAGAACATTTCAAATAGGCTTGTTGAAAAACGAAGATGCTTGGTAGTTTGTGTGACAAGTTTCATGAAGTTTCCATCAGTTGTTTAGATGACTTATAGATATCGATGAAACCATTAGAAGATTTCACATATTTTTCATGCATGCCCTTACATGAAGTACCAACATGTGTGATATGCGAGCTTCGAGGTGATATTTAATTGATAAAGATGTTGCATTTGACGATGCAAGTGCTTTGATCAACTTAAAAACCAGACAATATTTGCTGATAGTAACATCAGTTAAGAATGATTCTTGTAGTTGCTGGCACATGAGAAGCGAACCGAATTTTTAAAACAATCAGTAAATGTTGAATTTCATTCTGAGCTTTCAATGATCGAACAATATTTGTTTGCGGTGCCTGGTCACAATGCAGACGTTTATATATTGTTTTTCATTGATGGAAAGTCACTAGACGAAAGACAGAAACATTGTTCAATGTTAATTCCATCAACGGAGATTTCGTTCTGCAATATAATTTAAAAGAATGCGTTCATTTTCATGACTTTTTACAAGAAAATAATGAATTGTTAATGAAAATAATGTCAGCCAAAAAAAAAAAATTATGATTTTATCAGTATTGATTAATATTTGGAAAGTTAATTTTGATGTTAAAATGATTTTAAAACATATATATTAATGGGCATTTTATTTCCATTTTTCTTAACCTTTATAAAATTAGACCTAGCTCGAGTCATTACAGTCATGCATTTATTAATCTATTGATTGAAATTAACATGTCCTGTTTTTGTCTAATTTATTTTGCCCCGTATTGTGCTCTTTTTTTACGCCAAAAAGTCATAAAATGTCCTCTTTTTGTGAAAAACGATATGGTCCCCCTATAAGTGAACAAGAATGAAGAAATGAATATATGTGGATAAGAAAGAAAAAAGCTAAAGATATCAAATATACTATCTCGCACACTGTTGTAAAACACAATGATAATCTTCTAATTCAGATTTCGTGCGCAGAATTCAGACATTAAAATCAACCTTAGTATACTGAAATCTAGCATTAAAATTCAATATGGCTGCTGTTGCTATGACAGTCAATAGAGTAATGTCATCACACGCTTTGTTATGCATAACTATTATTATTGTAATTTAAGCATGCGCATTTTAGTTTAAATCCTACCATTATATATGAACATTATATTTTACTGTTGTTCCTCCCTTTCAATGAACGAACTGAAAACCTTCGTTCCAAACAGAGCTTAATGGAAATCGAAGCAAGCAAATAAGAATCATTTGTCAAGGGGAAAAAAAACTGTCAAACAAAGGTATATAACTCAGATATCTGACTACATACGTTTTCTTAGTATTAAAAAAAACCTATTAAAGTCGTAAAACTGTTCTTTAAATTTTAAATATCTTGCTAATTTTAAAATACATACATCTTTTGGTTTAAATATGGTTTACACAAATTGGCTTACACCAAGTATTCTATTGAAAAGACTTTTTGTTTAGTAAAAACTTTTAAAAATGTTTTAGAAGTCTCGTGTTTCAGCCTTCATTTTTTAAACATTGTGGTCGCGGCATCTGTCCTTTTGAGCTAGGATCGATTGAAAGCCAATAGCCTGTTTTCACGTGCCCCTCCCGAACATGAAAACCCTTTTACTACAGGTCTTTTGAGCATTAACGAGTGCATTATGTTCTAGGTGGAAGAGGAATTACTATGGTCTCTGCCCACAGTCAATGTATGCTTTTAATCTTTGGCAGTTATGTGATCTGTGACGAGGGCCTTAATTTATATCGGGAATAGAGCTAGTCTGTCGACCGACTCGTTCACATTTGAACTGGCAGAACATTGCTAGAAATGAACCAAGGAGCTCGGTGTCAGGAGTTGTAGAAGTGTGCGACAATTTTGCTGAAGTTGTATACTTAATAGTGATGGTGTTATGGAGGTGTTAATCTTTTGACTTTACTTTAACTTTTTGTGTTTACTCTTGTAGTGAAGAGTAGAGGGAAGCTAAGGTTTTTCTTTCTCCCGAGAGGTTTATCACGTGGCTGCTGTGAGATTATGTTGTATTATCTCAGTCGTATTGTCCGTCCAAATGCCTTTTGGCTTTCTCCTGCCTTACAGCCAGATCTTCTACTCAGAGGCGGATTCATAATGAAAGGGTTTCTGCGGACAAAACTGTAATTGGACCATGATTATCAATTCCACTTATAAAGGTTAGGGGAGCATGAACTCCTGTACTGCTGTGGGTCATCTGACAGTGTCCGAAAAGCCCAAAATGCAGTTCGCCTTTACTTCTACTGTTTTATAATCGTGGATCTAAATTTAAGGGGGCAAGAAGTTTGAACTCGTGGAGGGGTCCTTTTTGTTAAAAATGAAAAAAAAAAGAAGTGTTGGTTATTGGGAAAGAAACGTATTGGACTTGGGGACCATTTAGCTAAAATTCATTAGCTTCATAGTAGATTAGCCTCTGGTAATTGATCAGGCTCCGTTCTCGTGAGTTGAATAAACCCTTTAATGTTCTGTCTCTCTGAATACTTGATGTAGGATGATACTCCTACCATTTCTCTAGTGTTACCGTGTCTCATTCTATCTCTCCTGGTAATGATAACGGCGCATCTCAAGCATCTCTTCTCATACGATGCGATCTTCCCTTCTGGGCTCTGGTCATCGCTTCTCATTTCTTGTTCCCTCTACTGGCAAAAGTCTAGTTCTGTGGGGGATGCCAGAAACAGCGGGACTGTCTTGTAGTGGTGTCCTCTATCCAACCCATCGTCTACTTCTCATTTCTTGTTCCAACTAGTTCTTGTCATCAGTTCCAACTTTTTACCTAAGCACCCATTTATGAAAAGTCTGTAGCTTTTTGGTTGTTGTCTTTGTTGTTCTCCATGTCTCTGAGTATAGGACTGACTTCACATTTGAGTTGAAGATTCTTATTTTCGTGTTGGATCCTATTTCTCTTGATCTCCATATATTTCCCAATGCAATGAAAGCTCCTCTTGCCTTTTGTATTCTTATTTTGATATCGCTGTCTGTCCCTCCAACTTTGTCTATATTACTGCCAAGATATGTGTATGATTCTACATCTTGTATTGGTGTTTCTTCAAGTTCAACCCTGTTATCATTACCTGCATTTATTCGCATTATTTTTGTCTTTTCCCTGTGTATTTTCAGACCCAATGCTGTGACCTCTCATCGAGTGTTTTCAATTTGTCCTGCATCTGATTACGGCTATGGGACAGAAGAGCCAAGTCATCAGCAAAATCCAGATCATCCAACTGCTTAGTCAGAGTCCACTGGATTCCATTTCTGTTGTGTGTTGCCAATGATCTCATAACCCAATCTATTGCCAGCAAGAAAAGAAATGGAGACAAGAGGCATCGCTGTCGCACTCCTGTTCTTATCCCAAACGGTCCTGTAAGCTGTCCTTCATGAAGAACTCTGCATGTCATGTCTTTATATGTTTTCTTTATTAAATTAATGATCTTCAGGGGAACTCCATAATGCCTCATCAATTTCCAAAGTGATTCTCTGTCTACACTGTCAAATGCCTTTTCGTAGTCCACAAATCCGATGTATAGTGGTGAATTCCATTCCAGACTTTGTTCAACTATTATTCTCAAAGTGGCTATCTGGTCTGTACATGCTTTCTTTATTTGACTTGTCCATATTTGTTGAAGTTTTTTGTGGTTTAAATTTTTTACAGGATGGGGTAACCGGCCCCATGCCCAACCCTCCTTAGTCGCTTTCTACGACATGCTTGGCAGGGGACAGTGTTACTATTCTTTGAAACTCTGAACCTGTTTAAGTTTGATGTTGCTAAGAAATATATTAAAAGGTTTCGTATTTTTCCTTGCTCATTTGTTGTACTTGCATTACATTGTGTTGTTTTTTTTTTCATCTGTATGTATCGCTAATCTTCTCTCTGTCTCTCATTCTTTTATGTGTTCGCAGTGTCTGTAGTATTTTTCTTTTGGTAAAGGAGGTAAGGCATCCCGTTACATACCCATTGACGTATATTGAGAATATGGTGTTAGGCTCAAGTGTTCTTGACTATCGGTACGCTAGGTGTGATGTGGTCAACATCACGCCGGCCGCCTTAAACTTCCTAGAGTTGCTCTGATTCTCAATTCATGAGGCTGAGTCGACCTCTGTCACGAGTTGCCTCCCCTTAGCTCTGCAGTAGTGGTCCAACAGTAGCCAAGACTCAAGAGTAACTGATGTGTGTCTTCAAAGGTGTCTACCTTCGCACATGATTACTCTTGGCAGAGTTGTAGATACAAGGATAATGATGCTTCTTCCTCAAGGGCGTGTCCACAAGATACTTAGAAAGCAAGAACAAAGCTGAATGAGTCCCAGCAATGTTAATTTTAGTATCTGCCGTCAACTTTTGAGAAGGATTGTTTTATAATTAGCTCGTTCAAGCCCCCAGCTGATTTAATTCAGCGAAATTTTAATTATTACTTTATAGCTCTATTTAAGGGTATTTAAGATGACTGAGACATGCGGGTGCAGAACATTCAAAATGATTAATTCAACGTTAAATTTGTATATAAACAAATAACAAATTTAATAATCAATTATGTTTAACAGTTTAAAAATGAAAAATTCTTTTTTAAAAAGTACTTATCACAGGGTGATGTTATGATTTTGGAAAAATGGACAGTTCACGTGGCAGCGTTTAAATTTTAATTAACTGCCAAGAGTGTGATGTTTTCTGCTCCCGCTGATGTTTGGTTCTTTGCAGATAGATGACTGGTTTAATCGTCATTGGTCAAGTCTGAGGGTTGTAGCACGTTCCAAGAAGTATCAGGGAGTAACTACGAAGTTGATCCAGCGTCTCTGAGACCCATCTGATGATGGTGTCTAGCGTTGACTGCCGTCCACTTATACCACTCACTTATTCCAAAGATAGTACTCTCAATTGGTACCACCAACTAGTGTCCCAAAAGAAGAGAACAAATACCCCTTGAGTATTGCGTTTTCCTGTCACACACTGATGTGCCCCCCCCTCTTTTCATTCCACCATCCCATCTACCTCAGAACTTTACCCTGTCTGAGAATTATTCTTAATCCCAGTGAGCGGAAAACTTTCATTACATTTAGACTGAATAGGTTAACATTTACTGTTACATTGTTTGAAAAGGTTAATAATATAAAATGTATATACATCATTTCTCTTATCATTCCCTCCCTGCTTCATTTTGGAACTTTGGACTACCTATGCTTTTGGTTCTCTATAAGAAATTCACATAAAGCAGTCACCAGCCCTTGCAGTGGTAGTTCATAAAATCATCATTCTATATGCTGAGGTTGCCAGTGTCAAATGACTTGGACATCCAATAGCAATTTTCACATAGTATTATTCACATGTCAATATATACATATTATTTCACGTGTTAAAAATGAAAAATATAGAATTATAAATGCACAACGTACCGCAAAATGTTTTTCGGATCACTGACTGCCTTCTGGCTCAGAGAAATAGTAACGGCAACATGATGAAGATGCGTCTTACACGTGTTCAGGGGTGTTACTTGGCAATAAGCTCCACTTTGACTCCATGTTCAGATTCCTTTGGATTCCGGTTTTCTGTGTTAATGTATGTATAGTTTTCCTAGGAGATAATTCTTCAAGATGCTCAAAGTCCGGTCCGATAAATGAAATTCTGACTCTATTATTTACACTGGCTGGTCTAGTTGTCTCCTGACGAGATGCATTTCACAGTGTTGTACCCCAGCGAAAGTGTCAGATTATATTACAACTTTCGTCCCACGCACGTTGTTGTTTACTATTAGACGAGACTCCAATAAGAAATGTTGTTATGTTTACATCTCGAATGCCGGCGAATAGTTACAATCATGCGTGGTTTGATGGAGTCTATTCAAAAAAATTTCCTCATTTGAAAATTATGCATGTTAATTAAAAGGTCATTTTCCGTATAAGGAGTTGTTATATCCGTCGATTCGCGGTAATGATCGCACTACAACTCCCTACAATATCACAAATAATGTCCTTATAATACTTATAATAATGTCCGGAAGCTATTACAACATTCCGTCTTTCAGGTGCAGGTCTGTAATATGTCCGCAGACGAATAATTTATCTCCCTGTCCTTGTGCAAACACCGACCCTCGTGTAACCATCTGGGCTGTGACTCTTCACGACAGTAATTAGTGGATCACAATAGCCATATTAGCGCTAAATAAACTTGCTGGGCGTACGTCGTGTTCATCCTACGCAGCCAAGGTTTGGTACATGAAAATTTTACCAATATGACTGTCGGTCAATATTGCATCACATGTCTACTCTCTCAGCAGAGATGTTGAGGTAAACAGACACGACGAATTATTACGGAGAAAAAGTGCAAACAATGTCTCGAAAATAACAATACTGCCGTAGAGGAAAAGAGAGCGAACAAATTATGTGACAACCTCGGAGCCGGTTGGAATCTAAAAAAATCCCATCTCAGCTCGGAATCGAACCATGGACCACCGAGCTAGGAACCCAGTGCACAATCCACTCCTCTACCGCGTCTCCATTTTTCTTTTGATCTGTCTATATTTCATGTCTTTGTCGCCTGTTTGTAACCGTGGCTAACGAACGGTGAACCCCGAAACGTCCCATGTTTCCTATATACCGTTAACCTGTAAAACTGATCCCATATTTTCTTTCTTTATTTAGATATTAAATGGCCATGGTGATCGGATAAACTTCATAGTTTTTGTCGGTGATGTGGTCATCTTAAGGATGTATTTAAATACAGGTTAAATTAAAAGTTTGTGTATGGTTTTTGCCAATTGTTTTTATCTTCATACATTTGACTTTAGTCACCTACAAAAATATGACTCAATCCGTGAATTGTCATCATCATTATTATTTTCCTTTTAGCCCCCTATCGAGCATGGGGTACTTCTTTCATCAAGGAAGCCTGCACAAAGCTTTCACAAACTCTTGCAGCGGTGGTATCAATAGCAATTTGTTTTATATGATGAGGTTGTCAGCCTCATGCGCAACCTCTCATTTGTCGCTTTCAGTGACATGTAGGTTACATATATTTGTTACATGTTTGTTATTATAATACGTTATAAACTATAGGGATCGTATAACAATGGCTAATATACGTTTATCCCAACAAGTATATAGTCTAAATTGAATAAGCCGACCATTTACGACCGTAGCAAAACGATGCATAATTGTATTACAATTTTAATATTAGGGGACACAATTTATGAGGCATCCAGCATATCTAAGGACAATATTTACAAATGAGCACGTATACACGTCAAAACAATAATAGGCGTAAAATTAGACCCACCACCTTAAACTATCAACATCTGCAGCTCAGTTAGAAGACTGTGAAGTTGGAATAGGTAAATAGAATGTAATCTCACTAGTTATTTAACAGCTCTTTAAGAACACTTTTTGTGTGCTAATGGACAATGTTTGCTTTGATAGCATGTTTCCTGAATACAGTGTTGTCTATATGATTCTCTTAGCCGTCCGTCCCGGGCGTCCCACACAAATATTTTCCCACCAACGTTGCAGTCTGGAAATTATATAAAAACCGTGTGCATCTGGTCTTTGCACTAAACTACACGACGTCTTTTTCCCCCCACTAAATTTGCAGTTATACTTTGAATAATAAATAGAAAAGACATAGTTAAGTGGTAAAAATCTACAATATATTTTATTGTTATTTATTTATTTTCTGCCGTTTGATTGTTTCTGTTTCTTCTTCTTTTTCTTCGTACACTCTAAGACGTCCACTTGAATGTTCTCAAAGAAAGCAGTAGTCAGTTTGAGGCTATTTGAATCCCCGTAAAGCTTTTCCACGAAAGGAGCTGGCGTCGGCCATATGCACTTTCTCTGTACCACATATAAGGGGCAACTTTGAAGCAGATGTTCAGCAGTCATTTTATCAGTGCCACAGTTACACTGATCGGTAGTTCCTATCTTTAGCTTGTTGAATAGATGGTATCTCAATCTGTTGTGGCCAGTGCGGAGTCTGAAGATTACCACTTGTTCTCTTCTGTGGAGCTGGTAGTAAGCATCATTCTGTGTGTGCTCTGGATGTTCAACATTCCATTTGTTTCTGTATCTGATTCTGATAAAACTCTTTGCCTCCTTAAAAGTTATGCTTGCATCAGGCTGAGGTAGATGTGAACCTTCTTTTGCCATTCTGTCAGCCTCTTCATTGCCGGTGATGTTACAATGAGATGGGATCCATTGGATCGCAACACTTTTGAATCTTTGACAAAGTTTGTGGAGCACTATTCTGAGATCATACAGGTCTGTATTATTTTGGCTTTTCAACGTTGCAATTACTGACTGTGCATCAGTAAAGAAAGCAACTTGTCTCTCTGCGCTTTCTTCTGTCAATATAACCTCTGCTGCAGTTTTCAAGGCCTCTACCTCTGCTCTGAAGTTGCTGGAGAATCGTCCTGTCGCCACTGACAGCCTTTTTTCTGCACCAGTGCTTAAGGTCAGAAAGACACCCCCACCTCCATTTTCTGTTGCATTTGTTGCTGATCCATCTGTTTATGCATGGGTCCAGGTGTTGCGTGGGTAATGTTTTTCTATGTATTTTGTCGCTATGGATTTTCTATCTGTTGCAGTTTTGCTGTTTTTTCTTTCAATTCCAGGAATGTTTTCTATCATTTTAGGGAAACGATTTTGTTTCCTAACTGGAAGCTTGTGTGCAGTGTAGATGGGTTTAACAGTGGATATTTCATCTATTGATACTGCTCTCATTTGTGGTTTGGTTGATTACAAAATTACTTCGTTTGAGTCTTTGCCTTTTAAGAACATTTATTCTATGGCACATTGGGTGGTCTGTTAGTCTTTTGAATTTTTCGGCCTGTTGCTGAGCCCTGCAGTCTCTTCTATCTGTCATTGGCTGGAGGCACGTAATCTTTTCGAGTTCTTTTATAGGTGTTGACTTCATGCCTCCCGTTATAATTCTCATTGCTTGATTTTGGAGTCTGCTAATTTTATCGAAGTTTGTCTTAGCTGCTGTTGCCAACGCTGCCATGCCATATTCAAGGACTGGCCTCACTCGCCCTGTGTACAACGTCTTAAGCACTTTCTCATCTGCACCCCAGGTTGTTTCTGTTTGACAGGGAAGAGGATAAATTACTTCCCTTGAAGAAAGAAAAGCCATCATAAACGTGTTCCAACCAAAGTTGCAGTCTACAAATAAATTATATAAAAATTGTGTCCTTCTGGAATTTGCTCTAAACAGCATGATACCAAATTGCAGTTATATTTTAATTAATAAATATTAAAAATAACCTATTATAGTATCAAAGAATATTTATTAATTGTTTCTTTTTGACGGGGAAGAGGATAAATTACATCCCTTGAAAATAGCCTACTTTTTTCCAAAACTTAAAAACAATGGGTAAAAAAACTTGATTCAGATTAAACACAATGAGTGCTCCCGTCTTCTAAATGTGCTACAGATGCTGAAGCAGTGGCGTACTAAGTGGGGTGCGAGGCGGGTGGTCCGCCCCGGGTGACAGCCAGAAAGGGGGTGCCATCAGACACTATTAATATAGTACTTACTGTTAAAATGTTACTTACTAGTTTGTTTCTTTACTGGGGAAGGGGTTGTCACTGTGTGACTGTATAACCACCATCGTGTTGGAAACAGACAATAGGTTTGTTACTAAAGATCAAGTATAAAATAACGTAAAACTACCATTTTGTTAGAAACAGACCATAAAATCTTAACTAAAATAAAAAGACATTAGGGGCAGGGAAAAATAAGGAAAAGCGTTGGTAATAAACGCAGGTTATATTTTAGCGGGGGTCACGTGATGTTTTAGCCCAATGAAATAGCTGGGTTGAGCTTAATCAACGCTTGTCGGCAGATTTCCCAGCGAAAAAGTTAGTGAAGTTTTTCTGTTCCGGTACGCTTTGCCTTACGTTGAGAAACCAAAGATTTTTACCAAGTTTTAGGAAAAATCCTATCAAAAGTAAAGAAATCAGTAAAAACGGACTAAGAATGAAAAATATGGGAGGAAATAGGAACACAAACCTTTGCCTGGTGTTGAATATAAAATAAGGGAAAAATTGGAAAAGAAATAATGCCATTGAGATATTTATTAGTGGCTGTGACGTACGTCTAGTTCGACAGGTGAATTTTCCCTGATATGATGGATGATTTAAAGGGACTTTTAGCTTTTCATAACATTAGAACCCCTGAACATTTGTTGTAACTTTTCGTTTCGCCAGAGCGAACCGATTTCACTGGGACTCATTTAGTATGCGGCACGAGATCAAAGACACTGAGACGATCCCCGAGCAGAGAAGCTAGTTTCTCGCTGGTATTTATCATCTCCGCGCGAACTCAACCGCTCGCAAGATGGACCAGAGCGATTAGAAGAAAGACACTGGTGGAGATCTCAGGAAGGACGGGCGGATCATGTTCATGAGATCAAAAAGCTGTCCAAGTTTCTTTAACTTTTAAAGTCGCGAAGGAATTTATAATTAATAAATTTAGTTAAGTCCTATATTTATAGATGTGTGATTTAACCACTAGAACTTGCGCAGTGTTTATTAAATACATAATTAAATACGCGAGCGTATATTTATAATAGTCTTAACGGGAAATTTATCGCGCGCTTAGAAGATTATTTGATTTTTAAAGTATGAGTATGTTGTTATGTGTTTTCTATCTATTTCTCTAGATTGATCACCTTTTGCAATCCCAGCAATAACGAAATCTTTCAGAGTTTCCATACTCGGTTCTTAAACATCCAGACAGTTTGATGAGACATTTTTTTAAAGTAAATCTTGTGGTGGTCCGGTGCGGCCTAGCTAACATAATTACATGAAAGAAAGCCTACCCAAGATCATTTGATTATTATCATCAAATTTAACTTACAATCTGTAAGATAAACTGGAAGATGAACAGTGCCAGTAGCGATAGTTTATATACTGCTCTATTGTGAGAGATTACCGAATTACCTGACTGTGACTGAGCCTAGTTTTTCCTCACTGGATTAAAAAAAAACTTTACCGGTCAGTTGCTGTCATCACGCAGTGAAGGAATATTGCCATCACCTCATTTTTCACCCCTGTGTTGAATTGTGTCAGTGCCATCCCATAGACTCCTTTTATATAATAAAACACAAGAACTCTTAGAACTTCAAGTCCGGCGATAAGCGGGAATATTTTGCTCTCAGTAAAAACTCGCAATATCTGGGGCGGGGCATAGAAGTGCTAGACAGTTACACGTGTCAAGAGTTTAATCAGTGTGTTTATCATTCTATGGATTGACTGATGCTGCAACTCGGTAAGTGTGTGGTGTATATGAGTGTGGATCCGCACAGTGTGTATGAATGTCAGGAGATTTAATTTCTTTGCAACAAACCATTTGTTAACTTGCCTACCGGGTAATACGTTTTCTGTATACCCGGCATTGTTCCTTTAGTGTGATAATTTGTTAACTCTGTTTCATCCCCCCCCCTTTTTTTCTTTGCTTAGTAAAGGGAAGACACCAGTTGGGATAACTGTATTTTTTTGTCTACCACCATAACTAATATTGTAACACCTCTTTCAGAGTAATTAAATTCACTGTTGGGTTACATTTCCTATGCTCTTGATAACTATCTACCTTGAGACTGGGTTTATCTTTGTCTAATACAAGCGGGAAGGGCTTAGTCGATACCAATCTTCTTCACCCCCTCCCTACCTTGATATTTGCATTTTTCTGTACTTATGATAATTTTATGTAACACTTGATATTGTTTTTTGTGATTTGATCTTTACGGTAAATAAACATCATAAACGTATATCGGACTGTGTTGGAATACCCAAAAGCCCAAACATTCCCTATTTGTTTAATATAGCTGTATCCACGTCGTCTGAGTGTTTGAAGCAACAAATCGGTGTGAGCGCAGACGTGTGTCTGGAAAACTGGCAAATAATTGTTTGACCAGGAGAGTGGAAGAGAAGATTGAGAGAAGCGATTTGTCGTAAATAAGTCTGTCTTTACTCTCCTCCAGCACTCTGTGGAGCATCATATTTAATCTATACATTTCTATCACTGAGTTTTCATCATCATTCTACACTCTAAACCGGACTACTATTTCTAGACTCTTTCTCTCAAAATAAATTTACGACAGTGGCCTCCTGCAAGCTTGAGACCATGCACGTTACAACATGAACCGTCTATCACTTCATATTGCTGTACTTACCTGTATATATGTTTGCTGAGTTCAGATTGATGAACCATTATTTGCAACAAATAAAATAGTCTTTGAAAACTCAATTGCTGTCGAGAAGTTGCTTGGATAAGTGGCCTTATTGAATCAAGGAGATGTATGGTCTATTATATCATAAATAAGGCTCTCAATTACATACTATCAGCAAAAGGAGGACTTATGGATGAACCTGTACCCATGAAATGAATAGTGAGAAAATAACCAACTCTGGTGAACTTTAAGCCAGTAAATAAATCTAAATCTCACGTGACAAAAGAATAAATACTATCTAGGTA
The DNA here is from genome assembly GCA_024509875.1 of Oreohelix idahoensis. Lineage (NCBI taxonomy): Eukaryota > Metazoa > Mollusca > Gastropoda > Stylommatophora > Oreohelicidae > Oreohelix > Oreohelix idahoensis. The sequence goes on along the minus strand of JAMPIV010001388.1, from coordinate 39,689 downwards.
ATAACCCGGACACCCCGGCTACAACTGGTAACATCCGATCCGAGTGCCAAGTACTTTAGGGATGCCTCTGTGCTGATGTTAGCTTTAGTTATTTCCCCGACATTATCTTGACGGGTATATTTACTATGGTACATGAAGAAGAAGATTCTTTATGGAAGAAGTTACAACACCACGAGCTAAAACTGAAGATTAAAATCGGATATGTCATGCATCACAGCAAGCCAGCGAGACGTCACAAGACGCTGTTGCAAGCCGTGCTGCAGATGCAGAAAGAAAAAGACTGGCCTCAATCAAAGTGAGTCAACGAAACGTCAGAAAATGCTGCCTTATGATGAGCTGCAGATGCAGAAAGAAAAAGACACCGGCTTTGGCGTCAATCGAAACCAAGCCAACGTTCCATTACGTCGAGCTGCAGCTTTCGTTAATAGCACAGATTACATGTATCAAGTATCACATCGAGCCACAGGATCGCCTGAAGATGCTGCCTTAATTTGTTCTACAGATGCCGAAGTTTTAAGACACTGTCATGAATCACAACGAAACACTGTAAAGTGCCAAAAAGCGTTTCATTACGTATTTTCAAAATACCACTGTTTCCAAACCATGATACATTCAATGAAAATGATATCCAAGCTCATAACGAACGAACGTTGATATCCGACGAACGTTGAACACCAGTTCTGCCAGCCGACAAAACCTTCAGATATTTCTGTCACAAAAGCACCTCTTTAACTTGAGATGATCACCAGCAAACACGCGAGTCTCCTTCATTATTAATGGATTTGTTGAGCGCCTATCTGAACATCCATATTACCGGTACTTCAAGGAGAACATTCGTTCGAAATAATTCTGTACTGCTTTTTGCATCAGTGGGCGCACAGACTGATATCATTAATGGTATGTGACTGTAACCGTCTGTTTCTCTTGTTGAGGTGATCACTGGCCCAAGACAGTATACTTGTTGTTAGGTGTGTAGTGCGAGCGTATGATGAACTGAGTGTGGGTGCGAATGAAGGCGCGAATGTGTTTAGGCTCGTATAGATGTAGATCCTGCAACCCATACTCTCACATGCAGTAATCAAGGATGCTTGGACACTGCAGGCATGTTTCAAAACATTTATTGACGAGAACACACATAGTATCAACAGGAACAGTCAGTGTAACAAGGTCATGCTGACCGGAAATCGATAGGTATACAGTTGGCATTCAAAAAGGTAAACATCGGAATAGACGTGCATGGTCAATAGCAAAGTTCTTCAATAATGACAGTTCGTAGCGTCGCCCTTGGCATCTCTGACTAAACGCGTCAGATGCCTTAGTCACTTTGACACATAGGTGCAACTTGGCATTCCCCGCCAATTGCACATTATCAGGCTGTAGTATAATAGCCGAAAGCACAGGCCTCGTTCTGACGTCGGCTGTGTACTTCTGTTAAATAGGTTACCATCAACCCTGCAGTAATGCTTATTGTAGACATAAATCCCGCCAATCTGCGGTTCCCACAATATATCTTCGTCACTGGATTTCTGGACAATATAAAGACTAACAGTCTTGGATGGCTACCTCGAGCACAAAATATAAGTTCTGAAAATGGAGGACCGGTGAGCTGCAGTTCACAGACTAGGCAATCTTCTAACATGTTCTGCTACCGAAAGCATAGTAATGGAAAAAGTCGGTATTACCTGTAACCGAGTCCACAGAACAATATAAGAAACTCTGCTGTCATTCCAACGCACAGAGATTCACTGGGGAAAACTGCCATAGCAGTTACTTCGAAGATTCTCCCCGAAAACACAATGGACTCTTGGTCCCTTCAGAAAAACAGGACCTTCCCGGCTTGCCGGAAGTATATCTCTCTCCCGCTTAAAAAACCTTCCCATAGGCCTACGCCCGAACTGTCCACCTTTGACCCTAAAGGTCAAAACACAATGAATGAATAAACAAGGGAAGACAACCCCTAATCAACCTGACATCGCAGGTAAAGACACAATTATACTTATGATAAAAAACATAAGCAAATAACTTGACAGATGACTCCGTCGAAAATGACAGCAACATTGACCTTACTTCTTCTAAATGTATAGCCATATTTATCAAATGTCATTCTGTTAGATCAATATTCCTTCTCCCTATGTAATTGTTGAATGGTTGCCCCATGGCTTCATAGCTAATGCATCCAGATGATTTTTTAATGACAGTGACCTACAATGTGAATGTATGAAATGACCAAGTAGAAATAGTCTTTAGGTTATATAACAGAAAGAGCACACTATAATGTTATTTAAAACTAGTCAATTTTGACGAGTTACTTAATAGTGTGGCTTGCGTACCCTGATTACCCCCAGAGCTATGCCAGTGGGAGTTTTACTCCTGGAAGGTTCTACCAAGCTGGACAGGTTTGCGCGGGCAGGGGTCAGACGAAAGCAGACATCCTGGTCCTCCAGGTTTTAGCATAGGGCTGACACCCCTGTCTATGTAAAAAAAAATTGAAGTTACGGAAACAACAACGAATAAACAAACTTTGCTGCGGGACGGACATCCGGAGTCTGAGGCTCGTATGACTGTCAGTGGTGAAAGCCGAAAGGAAGCCACTGACATGGAACCAGAGTTGGGGCACTGTACGAAGGATGGCCGCCGACCGAGCAAAGTGAAATCAATTTGTTGTTGCCCTACAAAACGCCACCAGGCGTGATGGCCACTGACTGCTTTGACGGTCGGCGACTAAGAATCAAAGAAGAAGAAGAAGAAGAGAAGAGTTAATAGTACATTTATTTATTCGAAACATAACAAACGTGTACCGTCTCTGCCCTGTCTGTCCAATTCTTTCTTGACCTTTAGATCACTGAAACACTATAACTTTATCGGAGCTATTGCCATGTATTTATTAACGATTCCCATAAAGTCATCAAGGATCCTTCAGTGCTGTAACATTTTGCTATAATAACTTGTTATGTTACCACTACATGTAACAATTTTTAAAGAAATAAAGAAAAAGTATAACGGCTGCTTTATTAAAGACAAAGTTTTAACCAGTTTTAAGTTTTAATCTGTAATTCTGCAGCAGCTAAAATAATGACAGTATCTTACCACACGCTTTAAGAAGAAATAAGTGCATTTTATTTTACTTTATGTTACTTAGGTTTCGAGATAGGTTCTCTTCATCATCAAAGCGCTATAACCAGCGTCCTTTTCAGGACGTACGCAGCGCTCACCCATCGGATCATTGTACGATAGCAATGTACTAAAATGGCTCGTACCAAGCCAAAAGAGGAAAATCTATAGAAGCTCTCAAACACTTCTCAGCATCAGCAAACAAGAATCTGCAAAGAACAAAGAGAGTCAGCCGTAGAGCACGATTACTCCAACTACTAGCGTCGGGGCCGGTCCTTCTCAGAAGCCGAACAACGCAACCATTGACACGACCGATGAGCAACCCAAAGCTACAAAGGCAGAGGACAACCAGTCTCCGATTGCTGGCAAAGTAACATCACCGATAAAAACATGATGTCGAGGCGGTAGCTCCATTGTGCAGTGACAAGGCAACATCTGCAAAACACGACCACAAAACATCGAAGACAGAGGGTAACTGTTAAATTACGATTTTATAAGGAGAGTCAGATGTTAACTGCTGTTTTGTTAAATCCAGTGGGTATAGTCGAGTCGTGCCTGGACAGTTCAGTGGTGCATGTATCTAGGTCAGCAGCGTGAGGCGCTGCCAGGGTGTAGTGCAGACACTCACACATAACACAGCAAACATGTTGTTCAGGAGCGTAGTACTCGTAGTAGGATGTCATAGAGAGTAAAAGTGTATGTGTAGAAACAGCAAATCGTGGACACGAAGTCGTATAGGCTCTTATTCATCTACACATCAAACTCACTCCACCACAAGTAAAAGTCATAGACGTGGATAATGCAGATGACTTTTCTTCAACATTTATTACGGCAACAGTACGCTGACAGACGACACAGTCAATTGAACAAAGATCATGGATATTTCATGTGTGATAATGACTATAACATCTAGCATCATAAATCTTGCATAGCTCATGTGTAAGATGCTAGTAGAGCTGGCTGGACAATTTACGTTCGTTCATACTGTAGCTCAGGGCCCCTGACTAAACGCGTCAGGTAGTCCTTTAACAAATATTCCGCACGATAAGGCGGTTCCGGTTGCTTAATATCAAAGTCTATGAACTTGTTTAATGAAAGTCAAGACTTCATCTGGCTTCACACACCAGACACTTCTTCTTCTGCTCAAAGATATCGGCCGTAATATCGGGCCTCTATAATAATGTGTATTCTTCATAGGCAGGCATAATCATCCATGCCGAAAACATACCGTTAACATACGGTTTCCATAATAATCTCTCTTCACTGGGCTTCTGTAATATAGTTAGACGAATAGTCTTAGCTGGCTACATCGAGCACCCATAATGGACTCTGTATTTCTAAGAACTGTGAGCTCTACTCACAGGTCGCCACAAAATGTTCTGCAACTTAGGCATAATAATAAAGATTCTTTTACCTTTGACAGAATCCGAGAAATACACAAGTAATAACTGTCGTCATTCTTGACGAACAGAATAACTCTGGGGGGGGGGGGGGGAATCACTAACATCACAGTCACACTGAAGACTATCTTTTCCCCAGATAATGCAGAGAAGAACAACGGACATCTTAGTCCGGTCAGAACCCAGCTCATCACTCTTGACGGAAGTCTATCCGTTCGCGCTCAAAAAACTAGGAAAATCTAGGACACAAGACTTAAGTGGACTCATGTGGGCATCTAGACAATATGTGTGCCATCACATTATCCAGACCACGGATAGCTCGTACCGTGAAATGAAAAGGTTGAAGAGCAATAGCATATCGAGTAGATCTCGAGCTCTTCAAGTTCTTACACTGAATAGCTGTAAGAGCTTTTTGGTCGGTTTCCACAATGAAATGCGCACCAAGAAGGAATCTTTGCAACTTAAGGATTGACCAAACCATAGCCTTAATTCACGGTCTAAAACAGAGTAATTCCTTTCTGCCGCATTCAGTTTCCTAGAGATATACATTACAGGATGCAGAGTTCCTGAATACTCTTGCATTAGTGACGCTCCGATCCCTGTGGATGAGGCGTCACTACGAAGAACAAAAGTCTTATCAGCAATAGGTAGCCTTAAGATAGGTGGGGATGAGAACAAATTCTTAATCTGATCCAATGAAGATTGTTATTCTTGAGACCAGCGCACCGTGTTAGGAGCCCCTTTCTTCAATACGGTTGAGAGTGGTGCCATGATAGAGGATAGATTCTTAATGAATCTTCCGTAGAATTGTATTAATCCCAACAGACTACGTACTTGTTTTTTTTTTGTTTTAGGCACAGATATATTTAATATCTTAGACATGTTTTGGTCCTCTGTCTTCAATAGACCGTGACCAACACGATGACCCAGAAAAGAAATTTCACTAAACCCAACATAGGTTTTAGAGGGTTTTGCAGTCAAATTATGCTCGCGTAGAGTAGACAGTAATTCATTTAAACCCAAATAGTGATCTTCCCAAGTATTACTGAAAAGACAGATGTCGTCTAAGTATGCAATGACATCTGAACGATATGAGAGAATTCGACGCATCATGCGTACGAAAGTAGCTGGGGCGTTCATAAGCCCGAAAGGCATAAAATTCCACTTAAACAAACCCCTAGGTGTTGAGAAAGCAGTGAACGGTTTGGCGCGTTCAGTTAACGGAACTTGCCAATAGCCTTTCGACAAGTCAAGTTTAGTAAAGAATCGATAGTTAGAAAGTCTAGTAAGTAGATCTTCTAATAAAGGCATAGGTTCAGCATCAAACTTCGTAACTTGGTTCAATTTGCGATAATCTACGCAAAGGCGTATGTTATAGTCTTTCTTTCGAACAATAACCATGGACGAAGAATATGCTGAGGTGGATGGTTCAATTATTTTCAATTGTATCATTTCATCCAATTCTTTCTCGACTTGTGCTTGAAAATGAATAGGAATAGGATACGGTTTTACTCTGATCGGATTATGATCAGTAAGTATAATGTCATGCTCAATGACATTTGTGTGTCCAGGAATGTCGGTAAGGACATCCTGAAATGCTTGTAGCATAGAAGATACTTGTCGCTGTTCCTCAAAAGACAAATTAGAAGAAACAGTAACGTTTTTTTATGATTCCGTAGAAGTAAGTGGAATCCCAGGAAGAGGTAGATTAACATCCGAAAAAGTAGTTTCCACATCCTGTATAACTGACAGGGATGAGATATGACCTTGTTGGACTGGAGAATCGTCCGTCACCTGGACAATAGGCTGCAAATAGTCTGGTCGTTCATGATATTCCGTAAGCATATTTATATGGAAGGTTTTATGCCTTCCATCAATATCGACAACATACTCGACATCGGAGGTTTTCGAGACTATTTTATATGGACCTTTCCATGTATTAAGGAGACTGTTCTCCCTAGAAGGAAGTAAAACAAACGCTTTGTCTCCAGGACAAAGTTGACGTAGGCGTCACTTCTTATTAGCAAATCGCCTTGCCTTTTCTTTAGCAAATTCGGATGAGGAAGTTGCTAGCTTGCATGCTTCAATAATCTTTTGCCTTAGAGCAATGACATACTCATATGAAGATTGTGTGTCATTGTCGATATTATCAGCAGTTATCAGATCATGCAGTAAAGACATATGACCGCGCGGTCGCGCACCAAAGACAAGTTCAAAAGGAGAAAATCCTGTATGTTCGTAGGGGACCTCTCTGTGGCGCCGGCTAATGCACGCCACACGCTAGAAAATATATAGGATTTTGGTGCTGATGAGCGCTGCACGATAGTAATTTGTCGATATGTGTATTGCGCACATGACGTGAGCAGTGTGGAAAAAAGATGGACAGAGCGTGTGTTGACCCTGAATGGGCGACTTGTGTATGTGTATTCTACCCAATGGTAGAAATATGGGAAATTTAAAAGAGAAGTGTCTTGAAACATATTAATGTTTATTAAATACAACGGAAGGTAGGAATAGGAATGAGGTAATGTTTATATGGACCTACGGATTATAGGAGTTGCTGAATCTACCTAATTATGCATGCTGTGTAATGATGTATTGTCTACGTGAATAATAAATGGAATGTTACTAAAATATCCAGCTGTTATATTGATCGTTGTGTGGAATCTTCGAGTCATAGAAAGTATCGTTAATGAACTATTGTGGCTGTCCTGAATCTTGTGGACCTATGCTATATAAACCTAGACACAGTGTGAAAACGAGCACAAACAATCAACTGAAGAATATAAACTTTTAACGCCACAGATATGGGAGGCTCGTTCCGTTGGAGAGGAATTAATTGTTTGGAATTTGTACAATGCTGTACTGTGGAAAGTACGCAATATATCAAGCACACGAATTTGTGGAATCAATAGAAATTGCAATTTTTCGTACGAGGTCATGCCAAGACCTTGGACTGTTGGGAAGACATTAATACCAAACAACATATATTCTTTTAAAGTCGCTGAATAGACATTTGACTGCCTACGAACAGATATGAAATTTCGACACAATATACTGCGGTCACAGGTTACTATGAAGAATATTGTCACCTCGAGGCCATTTCACGTTGAATCGGTGTAGTGAACCATTACATCAAGGTCACCTGAACGGACTTGTAAATCCTAAAATAAACTTACCAGTGGACATTTATTATACCAATAATATGGATCATGAGAAGCATGACGGTATCCAGAACCAATCTTTTGGGTCTTTCAAGTCTGACAAGTCTTTCAACCCTGATGTCCGAGAAATCATTTCGTTTGTCTGCAATGGTCAGGAAGGATGATTTAATCTTTTACGTACGTCACCAAACAGATTTGCTGACCACTTGGATTTCCTAAGTAGGAACAGGGAACGTCTTGTACAGGACACTTATACGCGTTGTGCAACCCAGACTTTACATTCTTTTCTTGACCCGTGTTTATTGCATAGATTCAAGGCCACTTTGCGAAGTTGATGCTTTTTGTTTACAACGAGGATTGGCGGTCGTGGATTTTAATCATATAAGCGAATATATGTTTGTAAGGTCATGGTCTCCGGTCCTAAAAATGTCAGGCACATCTTATTTTTGTGTATCTTTTATGTTTTATGTTTTCTTGTGGGCGACACTCAATTATATCTTTGGATGAATTTAGTTGTCGTCGTTCTATAGATTTTGATTGTATTGATCTCTTTCAGGGATTCAGCATTTAGTGCTGTCGTATTTCCGCTCTGACTGAGATTAATATTTTCTTATTTGTTTAGCTGTGCTGTCGAGTAACATATTGTCGTGGAATTCTTATTTAGTTCAGTATGATTATGTTCGTACCTGTAGTTCTTCTCTGACTTTCTTTTTAATATGTACAGCAGTTCTATGTGATTGTATCTCGTCCTGTACTGTTCATTGACGGTGAAAACAACTGTTTTATTATATTGTAGGATTTTATGACTTTTTACATTGTTGTCTTTTTCCTGATTTGTTTCCAGTGTTGTCAGTTAATCTTTTGTCTAATGTGATAGTATGGCATGCTTTTAAATAGGTAGTAAAGGCGATATTTAGTACTGGATTATAGTATATTGTTAATTGCTGATATGTTAATATATACGATGATTACGGATACACTGTGAGATTAGTTGATAAGTATCATATACTTCAGAGACAAGTATATCACACAAAACGAATAAATACTGTACATACAGTTGGTTTTGAAAAAGGTTTGAATTACCTTACGACTAAGTATAGTCATTGGGCAACAAGTGGGAGAGATATACATTTTGAATCTATAGCCCATTACTCTTTAATTTCAGTATGGCTGACTTTGTGAAGGTTAAGGCTGGATTTATACAGAATGGGAAGGACTTGAATTTCTCGGGTGATGATCTTATAGCCTATGTAAATAAAGAAATAGCGGAATACAAAGAAGAGAAAGAAAGAGAAGAAAAAAGACAAGAGAAGGAAAGAGAAGAAAAAAGAGAAGAGAAAGAAAAAGAAGAAAAAAGACAAGAGAAAGAAAGAGAAGAAAAAAGAGAAGAGAAAGAAAAAGAAGAAAAAAGACAAGAGAAGGAAAGAGAAGAAAAAAAAAGAGAAGAGAAAGAAAAAGAAGAAAAAAGACAAGAGAAAGAAAAAGAAAGAGAAAGAGAAGAGAGGGAACATGAGAGAATGGAGAGAATTCGTTTAGCAGAAATTGCTGCAGAACAAGCGAAATTTGAAAGAGAAAAAACTTTTGAGTTAGAAAAATTGCGTTTACAATCTTCTTTTTCTAGGCTCTTCTTAAGAGACAAAATTTTATCTTCGGTAAATACTGAAATTTTCTCATTCCTTCAAGAAAGGAAGCCCACAAATATAGGAGAAATGGAAAAATTAGCTCAACAATTTTCGGTCGCACACCCAAACTTGCCTTTAGGTAAGACGAAGGTCCTAGAAACTTTGCCAGCTTGTGCGGTCACTCATGATAGATCACGCACTCGCAGCATGGACCGACGGTATAGGGATGACTATCAAAATTCCTATAGAGGTAGATATAATTTCCCTCATAATCATTCGCCCTCACGGGGTATAGAGAGACGAAACTTTAACCATAATAATAAAAAGTCATGGCAAAGAAATAATCAATACTCCAATAATAATTACACTCACAAACATCATTTTTCGGGACCCTCACGTAATGATTACAATAACAGTAATTACAATAACAAACATCATGTCTCACCACCATCTCGTGATGATTCTTCTCGCACGGACAAAAAGAGTTACTATCGGTCTGACTGTCCAGTGGATCGGAGAGGAACACATTTTTCTAGGAGTCAAAGTAGAGGAAGATCACAAGCTCACGCTTGTCAGATTAACGTTGGTAATGATAATATTTCCAATAATGAGAATAATACTCATGCCAATGCATGTAGTTTTGATCTGGAAAATAGTGGTAATTGCAGGGAATGTATGACTCTATTTCAACCTGGATCTACTCCACGTCTGAGATGTGGACATGCTCTGCCAGTTTTGTCTTTAAATGATGGGGTTGGCTCACTCGTGATCCATAGAGGTTTTGTTTTTGACACACCTGTTTCTATTTTACGTGACAGCGGTTGCACCACCATTGGCCTAAGGAGGCACTAATTCCTTCTTCTTGCTTTACGGGAACCTCTATAAAGTGCGTAACTTTCGGTGGAACTGTTGAATCTTATCCGCTGGCAGATGTGGTAATAGATACTCCGTTCTTTTCGGGAAAAGTAAGAGTGTGTGCTCTCGATCGACCTTGTTGTGATTTACTTATCGGTAACATAAAGGGGGTTAAAGAGTGTTCTGAACAGGATATTATTGATTGGGAGAGAAATCATCCCTCCTTTGCTAACGCGATCACAACCAGAGCACAACAAGCTGCAGAGACAATTGAATTAAATTCTTCTATACACACTCAACACATTACAACTTGTCATTACATTGACAAAAATATATTTATAGCAAAACAACAAATGGATCCTTCTTTGGGACATTTATTCCCATTAGCTATTGCTGGAACTATTAAACATTCTAAAAATTCAAGACATTGGTTTCAAATGCAGGATAATATTATGATACGATGTTTTGATAATTACTCTTTCATTCTCAAACAAGTTATAGTACCTACGTCATTTCGCGCACTAGTTTTGTCAAATGCGCATGGCGTACCATTTGCTGGACATATGGGAATTTCCCGTACGGCTTATAGATTACTAAAACACTTTTATTGGCCTAGGGTAAATAAAGACATTTCAACTTATTGTAAATCTTGCGCTGAATGTCGAAGTGTTGCACGTAAGGGTGCACATCAATCAGCACCTTTACAGGTCACGGATATTGCTGTACGCCCTTTTTTCAAATTGGCTATTGATATCATAGGACCACTGTCTGTAAGGTCTACCAGAGGTTTTCAATACATATTAACATGTATTGACCTGTGTACGAGATGGCCAGAAGCCATTCCTTTAAAAAATATTACCACAGTGTCGGTAACAGATGCGTTGCTTTCTATATTTTCACGCATCGGGTTTCCGGAAGAAATCCTTTCTGATCATGGATCTCAGGTATGATGTCAGATGTTTTCAACACACTTCGTATCCGTCACTCTCTTAGTGCTATATTTCACCCTAGCTCTAATGGGTCGTGGAACGTTGGAATGGGACCTTGAAACAATTGTTGGGGAAGGTGACTACATCATTTCCTCAAGAATGGGATCGTTTTATTCCTGCTGTACTGTTTGCATACAGAGAGGTTCCTAATCATACTGGTTTTTCGCCTTTTCAGTTAGTATTTGGTGCGAACCCAAGAGGTCCAATGTCTCTCTTACATGATTTGTTAATGGAATCTGATGTGAATAATAATAAGAAAAAATCCACTTATCAATACGTTACAGATTTACGCCAATATCTTGTGGATGCATGTCAGGTGGCGACTGAAGCATCTGAGATGGCAAAATATAAGACCAGATCTCGCATTAACCGAGATAACGACTAACGTCTTTCTCAATCAATGACGATGTTTTTGTTCTCCTGCCACTCAAAGTAGATCACTTGTTAGTAACATGGCAAGGTCCGTTTAAAGTGGTTGCAAAGAGAACTGACGTGGACTACGTCATCAATATGCGGGGTAAAGAAAAAACATTCCATGTTAACATGCTCCTACCATACATCACTCGTCCTCCTCAGTTACAATTCATTTGTGAGGCTATCATGAACCAACCTACCCATCATGCATCTATCGCGTTGGTGGATGAGGTGCAAACCAATTTCGCTGATGTACCTTCTACGTTTCCGGTAGCACCTATTAAGTCTTCGGAAACATGGAATGATGTTATAATTTGTACTGATTTACCTGCAGATCATAGGGATCAAATTCGTTCTATGTTGGTATCCTTTCAGGATGTTTTGTCTGATCTTCCGGGACGTACTAACATTATCACACACGAAATCAAATTGTCAGATTACACCCCGATTTCATTACGACCATACGCCGTTCCTCTACATGTTAGAGATCAGGTGGAAAGTGAAGTAGATGGTATGTTAAAAAACTGGGTATTATTTCACCGTCCGATTCTCCTTTCTGTTTTCCTATGGTGGCAGTACGAAAGAAAGACAAGTCAATTCGTATTTGTATTGACTTTCGTCGCCTTAACAAGGTGACCATATCCGATTCTGAACCAATGCCTTTGCTGGAGGATTTGTTGCCACGCCTATCATCCGCCACTTTCTTCAGCAAGTTTGACCTATCTAAAGGTTACTGGCAGATTCCTCTGGCTGATGTATCAAAACCTTTGACTGCTTTTGCCACTTCTCGTGGATTGTTTCATTACAAAGTCATGTGTTTTGGGTTACGGAGTGCTCCAGCTACAGTTGTACGCATGATGCGGCGCGGTTTAGGTAATCGCACCGATCGCATTTCGTATATGGACGATATTTGCATTTTTCATGATACTTGGGAACAGCATATCGCTGGGATACATTCGTTGCTCCAAACTCTCAGAGTAGATAACCTCACAGCTCGACCTTCCAAAGTCGAAATTGGGTTTACTGAGATTTCATTTCTGGGTCATAAGATTGGCCGACATACAATACAACCTGATGAGTCTACACTAAAAAGGGTACTGGATCTTGCCATACCAACTACTAAGAAACAAGTTCGTAGTTTTGCTGGGACTCATAAACTTTTACCACAGGTTTATACCATGATTTTCCCTTTTAACTTCTGTTCTATCTGCTCTGACAAAAAAGGGTATGCCTGACAAAATAATATGGAACAAAGAGTGTGACCATGCCTTACAGAACATCAAAACACAATTTTCAAAAAGTCCAATACAAAGACTACCAGACTTACGTCGACCTTTTCTCGTGGTTACAGACGCATCTCTGAAAGGAATCGGGGGATGTTTAATGCAGACCTTTGATGGCGAGTGCCACCCGATATTCTACCTCAGCAGAAAACTTTCAGAGACAGAATCCAGATATCCAATTGTGGAAAGGGAACTTTTGTCATTGGTATGGACATTACATAAACTACAGAAGTTCTTGGTGGGTACACATTTTAAATTATACACTGATCAAAAAGCCCTCACATATTTACAGACTTTTAAATCGACTAATGCACGTCTCACACCAGATGGGCGCTACAAATGCAGGGGTATGATTTTGACGTTTTACCAATAGCAGGAAAGGACAATGTCCTAGCTGACACCCTCTCTAGAGTTATGTAATAACAATAATTACTTATTTATTCATATTGTTATTACTGACATTATTTTTTTCCTTTAAAATCTAGATAGATATCATTTAATCTCGCTTCACATTATAATTGCCTGACTGAAAACTAAGTTTTCAGTTGTTCGAGGGGGGGTAATGTGGCGCCGGCTAATGCACGCCACACGCTAGAAAATATATAGGATTTTGGTGCTGATGAGCGCTGCACGATAGTAATTTGTCGATATGTGTATTGCGCACATGACGTGAGCAGTGTGGAAAAAAAGATGGACAGAGCGTGTGTTGACCCTGAATGGGCGACTTGTGTATGTGTATTCTCCCCAATGGTAGAAATATGGGAAATTTAAAAGAGAAGTGTCTTGAAACATATTAATGTTTATTAAATACAACGGAAGGTAGGAATAGGAATGAGGTAATGTTTATATGGACCTACGGATTATAGGAGTTGCTGAATCTTGTGGACCTATGCTATATAAACCTAGACACAGTGTGAAAACGAGCACAAACAATCAACTGAAGAATATAAACTTTTAACGCCACACTCTCTATAGGCAAAGAGAGCCGCGGGTAGAACCCTGTCCCAATCATGAGGATGATCCTCAGTTATCTTCCCAAGTAAGTTCTTGAGTGTTCTATTAAGACGCTCAACTAACCCATAATACATTGGGTGATAAATACTACTCAAAGATCTTTTAATGTGCAGAGTAGACATGACCTGCGACATTGTCTCTGATATCAATTGTGTGCCATGGTCTGACAATATTTCCCCGGGAAAACCCAAACGAGAAAATATAAGCCACATAGCGTCTGCGATATCAGCAGTGGAAATGCTCTTAAGAGGTATAGCCTCTGGCCAACGCGTGCACATGTCAACGCACGTAAGGATAAATTGATGTCCTCTGGCCGATTTAGTCTTTAAAGGGCCAATGATATCTATGGCCATTTTCTGAAACGGCCGAATAGGAATGTCTGCAGCCTTAATAGGCGCAGCATGCCGTGGACGTCTAGATTTGATCTCTTGACATAATTTGCAAGACCGGCAATAAATTCGTATGTCTTTATTGACAAATGGCCTAAAGAAAGACCCCAGAACTCTCGACTTAGTTCGGGAAGAACCCATATGTCCAGCACACTGGGAATCATGTGCGTGTTGAAGAATTAGGGCTCTCATACTTTTAGGCACGAGAATTTGAGAATGCATAGACGTGTCTGAGTGTTGTACCACACGCACTAGTATACCATTCTTCATAATGATATATGATTTGCGATTTGTATCCTGATTCGGATCACCGTTTTTAGCGAGAAGAAAGAATTTCTTTAAAGACGGGTCTTTTTCTTGTAGTTTCACAAACAATTCATGCAAAATCACCAAGTGATCCTCTTGGCTCTGCACTTTATTAACTTCAATAGATGAAGTTTGAGGAATAAGAGCTTGTGCTCTTGTTACAACTGCATTGGCTGTTTGGATATTCCGTTCTTCACAGGCAGCAATTTGCTGCGGGGTGCATTCCTTAACCCCGTGAATACGACCGATGATAAGATCCGCAATAGGATTAGGTAGAAGACACGCGTGGACATCTCCCGTAAAGAAGGGAGTAGCAATGTGAATAATAGCAGTTGAGTAATTTTCTACTGTGCCACCAAATGTTACACATTTAACCACTTTTCCTGTGGCACAGCGAGGATCTATAAGAAATTGCTTAACCCCAATAGTAGTGCACCCAGAATAAAAAAGCACTGATACTGGCTTACCATCCACAAGACCTTTATGCAAGATAAGCTATCCTCTCCCGTCATGCGCAACTGCTGCAGGAAAAGCGGGAAGAGGGTGACCACAACTTAAAGTAGTTACTGTGGTCGGTTCGAATAATGTTTTGCATTGGGGGCATTGAGATGTTCTACCAAAACCAAAAGCAGAACAAGTGATATGATTAGAGTTTTTATTATCGTTCACTTGATTACCGGCACCACGAGGCTCTTGTTGTACAGAGTTTCCCTGGTGATGAGATATATGTTTGTTATATTTAGCTCTACCACGATTATTATTTCCTCTGCAAATTGTCATAGTTTTATCTACCGCGATTATTATTTCCTCTGAAATTGTCATTATAAAATCTATTATAACCATTATTCTGGTTTGAATCACCATTATTATAGTCACCATTATCATATTCCTGTTGGCGAGAATAATTATCTTGTGTTCGTGGAGGATAGCTAGGATAGTTCCTATAGTGGCTACCCTTGCGAAAGTGTTTATAATTGTTGTACACATAATTACGAGGACTATCAGCTCGTCTCCAGTTCTTTGAAGAAAAACCTTTGTGTGATGGATTGCTTTGATAGTGAGTGTAATTCTGATTACTCTTCTTATTAAAGTTTTGTTGAGCACCTAGAAATTTACGATTAAAATTAGGGCCATATGGTGCTGCAGAAGCAACTGGCAACTCTTCTTTCACCCTAGAATTGCTAACAGTAGCATGGGGATGCGCAGTGACGTACTGGCAACAATATTCTTCCATGTTTTTTATATTCTTAGGTTTACGCTCAAGAAGAAAAGCAAGGAAAGACTCATTGGCAGATGACATAACTTTATCTCGAAGTAGTAAGTCCATAAGGGCTTCATATGTTTTTTTCTGTTTTAGACAGCTCAATCCAACGTGTGAATGTAAGATGCATCTTCGTAATAAAGTCAGAGAACTCTACTCCAGTTTCTGGTAGCATTGTCTTAAAACGAAGACGATAATCTTCTTCTTTTAATTGATATCTTTTAAGTAATGTTGCCCTGACAACATCATAATTAGTTCTGTCAGGTTCCTCTACTGCCATTACAGTACTTAATGGTTCACCTGAAAGTAACTCCATCAGTTGTCCGACATATTGTTCCTTATCTACCTTATGCGTTACGCATGTTAATTGAAATCTATCAAGGTAGAAGGTTATGTCGTCCTTTAGAGGGTTGAAAGGGGGCAATTTGACTTTATAAGTATTCTCCTTTATCTTACCCAAAGTTGTTTGAGGAGCACTCATATTCATCACCTTTAATTTCTCCAACTCCAAAGCTAATAGTTTTTCCTCATGTTCCATTTTCCTTTCTTCAGCAGCCGCTTGAAATTTCCTCTCTTCAGCAGCCGCTTGAAATTTCCTCTCTTCAGCAGCAGCTTGAAATTTCCTCTCTTCAGCAGCAGCTTGAAGTTTCCTCTCTTCAGCAGCAGCTTGAAGTTTCCTCTCTTCAGCAGCAGCTTCTCTGTCCAATCTTATATTTTTAGCTTCAGCAGCAGCTTCTCTGTCCAGCTGCATTTGCATCCTTTTCTCTTCAGCCTTCTGTGCCTTGGCATATTGAGTAAGTGCAAACTCTTCCAATTTCTTATCAGTTTTGCCAAGGGCTTTCCCTTGCTCGATGAAGAAATCCAATGTAGACATTCTGTCTATTAATGTGCTATTAACACCTGAAATAATAATACACTTTATATCCCAACTTCAGTGGGAGACAAGTCTTTTAATCAGAAACTTGTATAATCACCTTGTTTCTCTATAATAATATCATCATAAATAACCTCTATCTGAAAAGTGCATCACATTAATAATAATAATAGTAGTTCATGACCAAGTATATATATATATATAGACTGTTTATGATAAACATGTATACAATAACAATACAAAGACAAGAATATAGATCAACCGAAAACGTTCGCAGAAGTCAAATCAAAATAAAGCTTAACTAAATCTAATGTTGCAAAGAATTGCAATGATAACTGCGAAAAATTAAACAAAACAAATGACGACACTGTTATAAACAAAAAGATGTATAGAAATAAATGAAAGGAAGAGGAGGCAGACAAATACAAACAAATGAAATCAAAACTAAAGAAACAAAGAAAATATGACAACAACAACGATGAAAAGCACACTACGTTACAGCTAAACAACAATAGCAACAATTGTCGCTAGCAAATTTCACTGTCGAAAATTTGCACAGTCTTTAAAGAAAACGCTCTCATTAGACCCTCTATCACGTGGGATATTCTAAAGGAGTCACCTGCCCAACCGACCCGCAGAAAAATACACACTAATACAACATGTAAACAAAGAACACGTAAACAAAGAATGCATGTAATATGTAAATACACAATATAAAGAATTTGTATAGAGGAAGGCTCAGTTGAACATAAATAAAGGCACAGTTTAACACATAAACGGGCCACTTATCTCAAGCACAATTCTCAAACACCCGCAAAGATGCAGTACAATGCGGTACAACTGTAAACAGTAAAGGTAGACGATCCGCCGTTTAAGTACCCAGCAACTTAACAACAGGTAATGGTCTCCAAACGTCCAGCTACAATGTCCTATCCAACAAACTAGTTGAAACCAGAAGATCCAACGTTGGTATGTGTAGACTCTAATATGTAAACAATAGCTTGAACTGTTTACAACTTGAGCTTTGACGTAAATAACGTGACTTGAACGTAACAATATAGCCATTGACGACTGTCAAAATGCAGAAAGGTGTTTATCTTCGTAGCACAGCGTAAATGAACTTCATAAGCAGCTGTAGTCCATGAAGCAGTATAAGGCATTGACCTGCTTAGTACTGTTCCCTGCGTAGCTGACACTCCACGATGTAATGTAGAAACACACGAATCTGGTCCACCAGACGTTAAAGTACGATTTTATAAGGAGAGTCAGATGTTAACTGCTGTTTTGTTAAATCTAGTGGGTATAGTCGAGTCGTGCCTGGACAGTTCAGTGGTGCGTGTATCTAGGTCAGCAGCGTGAGGCGCTGCCAGGGTGTAGTGCAGACACTCACACATAACACAGCATACATGTTGTTCAGGAGCGTAGTACTCGTAGTAGGATGTGATAGAGAGTAAAAGTGTATGTGTAGAAACAGCAAATCGTGGACACGAAGTCGTATAGGCTCTTATTCATATACACATCAAACTCACTCCACCACAAGTAGAAGTCATAGACGTGGATAATGCAGATGACTTTTCTTCAACATTTATTACGGCAACAGTACGCTGACAGAGGACACAGTCAATTGAACAAAGATCATGGACATTTCATGTGTGATAATGACTATAACATCTAGCATCATAAATCTTGCATAGCTCATGTGTAAGATGCTAGTAGAGCTGGCTGGACAATTTACGTTTGTTCATATTGTAGCTCAGAGCCCGTGACTAAACGCGTCAGGTAGTCCTTTAACAAGTATTCCGCACGATAAGGCGGTTCCGGTTGCTTAATATCAAAGTCTATGAACTTGTTTAATGAAAGTCAAGACTTCATCTGGCTTCACACACCAGACACTTCTTCTTCTGCTCAAAGATATCGGCCGTAATATCGGGCCTCTATAATAATGTGTATTCTTCATAGACAGGCATAATCATCCATGCCGAAAACATACCGTTAACATACGGTTTCCATAATAATCTCTCTTCACTGGGCTTCTGTAATATAGTTAGACGAATAGTCTTAGCTGGCTACATCGAGCACCCATAATGGACTCTGTATTTCTAAGAACTGTGAGCTCTACTCACAGGTCGACACAAAATGTTCTGCAACTTAGGCATAATAATTAAGTTTCTTTTACCTTTGACAGAATCCGAGAAATACACAAGTAATAACTGTCGTCATTCTTGACAAACAGAATAACTCTGGGGAGAATCACTAACATCACAGTCACACTGAAGACTATCTTTTCCCCAGATAATGCAGAGAAGAACAACGGACATCTTAGTCCGGTCAGAACCCAGCTCATCACTCCTGACGGAAGTCTATCCGTTCGCGCTCAAAAAACTTGCGCATGCGTAGACAGAACAGATCTGAGAACAGCTAACCCCCGACTTAAGACAGGTCAACACAATGAATAAAACCAAGGGAAGATAACCCCAAATCAACCTGTCCCAGGGAGTTAACATACAGTTCTCTACCTTAGATCAAAAAATATTAAATAGATTTACGTCTTATGAAACCGTCAAAAACGACAGCAACAGTAACAATGCATTGAAGCCTGACAAAATCAATCCACCGCCAAAACGAGATGTCATAGTCGAGTCTCCATCATGCAGTGACCAGCCAAGCTGAGACGGAAGGCGGAACGTGCCAGCTTCGCAAGCAAAGAAATGCCGTTTCTCACGACGCAATACAGGAGAGGATCATTAAGATCACTCAGACGTCGGTAAGTGAGGCCTCGCTCAGGGCCCTACCCGACGATAAAGTGATCGGTATCCTTGAGGCAATAACGGGCAGGAGGAGTATAACTAGAGTTGCAAGGCACGACAACGGAGTTATAATAGCTCTAAATAACACGAAGAAGACAAACCAACTGATGGTTGTTGCGCAGATTCTTTTGTGTGGTAGTCTGTGACGCACAGATTACTGTTGGTAGGCATACAAATGTAAAGTATAACTATTTACCTGATGAAAAGTATTTATTTGAGAATCAATGATTCTTGGTCTAAGGGACAGAACCCTGATTGGTCGATGTTGTATTCGGTTATATGGGTTATATTTTCTTGTGTCTCAATCTGGCGTATGAATACTAGATTTACATCAGTTTGCGTCTGGTATGGCCAGAAACAGATTGGTCTTGCTTAAAATGTTTATGGCCCGAATTTATATTTATTCCTTGACTATTTAAGGTGATTCGGTCTTATATCTTTGTATCTTTGTATTTCTATGTCGGCCTATTTTTTGAGCTGAACTCTGGGGTCAAAGGCATTTTCTGCGCATGCGACGATTTGAAGGTGTCGACGAGAAGCTGCTGTCATGTCGTCTCTACTGTGTGCTGTTCGACTAGAAAGTCTGAAGATTGGTCTCTGTGATTTATTCTAGGAAGGAGATTGTTTCTCTGTATGACTGTAGTATCAGAGATTCTCCCAATGTTCATTATTAACGCCAAGGAATGGCGTGCGTTATTCGCTAGTGTGTTTTTTCCTAAAGCAAGGTAAAACCAAAACCTTTTTGCTGAACTTTTTTGCTAAGCCTAGATGGGCAGACGTATTATCGTACATCTAGGATTATTGACTACAGATGAAGATGACGTGTTATCTAGCAGCACTAGATTATTTGATGTAACCAGCCTTATTGATAGCAGAAATGTATAGAAGCCCAATGAGGACATTTATGTATGAATAACGAATTAATTCTGCTTCATAATTTTTCATCCTGGGTGAGCGAAGCTCACGGAGGAGAGCCATTTTGGATTCCGCCTTTGCCCTAAGCGGATCATCGTCGGAGAACTGAAAAGGTCCTATTATCTGATGATAGTACAGAGATCTATATATTATAAAAACCCACTACTATGGTTTAAGATTGTTGCCATAAACATTTGCTGAATTTAAGGCCTGAAAGACTTAGTCAGAAGAGGGTCTGATACGGAGCCATTATTAATCAATATTTGTTAGCTGACGCGATTAGTCAGTTGAAGAATGAGACGATAGACAAATCAGAGTATTATGTGTTTACCTACTATCGTTTCATTGTATCCAGATGCGATACGATTGCCAGTTTGATGTTGTCACTTATTTATCAAATGTACGAGGATTTTTGCCAACCTGTTCAAGTGACTGTAATCGTGATGTCGAAGTGTACGTCCAATTAAATTATGGGAAACGTCACTAGCTGTTTCTTTATTGACTCCTCATCGTAAGTCTGTGTGACATTGCTGTAACTTGTACTGTGGTCCTGTGTGGACATCCATCTACGTTCTGCACACCTAATGTCAACACACCACTCACGCAAACCAGACCAGAGACACCCTACCTCTTCATCTTCATCACATTCAACATCTGTCGGTGTCTACCTTGGTTCGGGTGTCCGAAGATAGGGTGAAAAAAAGTACTACAACAACACAGAAGTAAAACAAAACCTTATCATCTTTGGTGGCCAGTATCATCTTTGGTGGCCAAATGCTGGTTTGGTCTGGCACCAGCACATTCGGGGTCGCTTACCCATTCGACATTCAACAGACATCAACATTCAAGCCGTGAAGTACTCTCATCACCATCTGCAACGAGATATAGCAAGTTGGCTATATTTGCAAACTACCCGGCATTGCATGAAATGTTGCAGTCTTTTGAGAAGGTCAAGTACACATCAAATTTTCAAATATATATTTAACTTTTTGGCAACAAGGGCAGTGCAGTCGAATCGAGAAGTCCTACTTATTACATATCAACGGTGGATCTTCTTACACTGCTCTGTATTGAACATTGTAATAGTTTAGGCCAGGAATTTGTTATTCATTAAAGTGGCAATTCATTAGTTAATTGGTAAATTTAAACGGTACCATTAATTCTAAAACTGAGCCTTCTTTACAACACATCATATTGACATACTATTTCTTCTTTATGTATTTATGATTACATGTTGCATATTATTGGTGTTGTTTTAGTTTTATGTTGTTGGTTGACATGTGCTATATAAGGTATATTTGATCATACACTACTAGCTGTGTAGTGCACTTGTGGTATAGAATAAACTGGTTGTTTATTACTATTATTATTATTATTATTATTATTATTATTATTATACAAGTGAGTATACAAGACCTTATTAAAGGCTTGTCTCCCACAGAGATTGGGATAAAAGGAAACTAATTATTCAAGTTTATTAAAACTTGCTTTCATTGACTTTTTCCGGTAACTAGTCATATATTATCAGACATAATGTCTAGTTTGTATTTTTGGGTCGAAAAGAAATACTTTCGTATGACTACTAAGGAAATAAAAGAATTCTTATATTCCTACATTGAACAAGGAAAATCCTTTGGAATGACTAATGAGGAAGTAAACGAATTCTTGGATTTCTACATTGAACGAGCGTGTTCCTTGGGTATGTCTGCTGAGGAGTTACGAGAATACGTAAAAGGTAAAATGGAGATGGAAAAAAAGAAAGTTTCAGATGCAGGCAGATGAAAGGAAACAAATAAGAGATGCTGAAGCTGAACAAAAGAGATTACAAGAGAATAACTGAGGGGAAAAAATTGGAAAGTGAGAACATGAAGATAAACTCTTAGCTGTGAAGCTGGAACAAAAGATAAATGAGCTTCAACCCCCCCCCCCCCCCCCCCCCCCCCCCCCCCTAAACTGATAAGAAAGCTCTTACTGATAAGTTATCAGCAATGAATTCTGAAAATACAATTTTTAAAGGATACATATGATGATGATGATTAGAAAGATAATAAGAAAAAGTCTATGACTCTTCTCTACAATAGTCAGTAAGACGAAATTAGGGAATAAAGTAGCGTTAAGAGCTTCCTTGAAGTTAGTGTAACTCAATAGGTTAAAAGTAGATGTGTGGTATGATGGAAGGTATTTTGTAATGGTTGAAACGCTCTTTCAACGCATTTTAGATTTAAAACTACTGTGGCACAGATTATTTAGAATAACAACCATAATATAGCTCATTCTAAGTGAGAATCAAATTATGAGGACACTTCTCAACGGGAATGGAAAAGGAGGAAAAAGAGCCTGAAAGTTGAAGTTGAGCTTATGAAGCACCACTCATCTTTGTAAAGAAACAGTTTTATTAGTGAGCTTGAACAAAGTTGCGAGAAAAGAATCGAGGGGCCGAAGATTAAGACAGATGGGGAGGAGAATATGAACATAAGTGCAAATGGATATTTAAATGACCACTCACAACGTCTATATAGCTTTATAGTCTGAAAATTCTATGTTATTCGCCGTCCTTGTCCTGGAGCTGGCCGTGAAAAGCTGTTGCTCTTCGAGGTACTAGAAATGAATTACTATGACAGGTAGGGAATAAAAAGAGTTGAAAGGCTAGTCGCACTTTAGACGTTGAGAGATCTCAACGATAGATATGCTAGATGAAAGAGCAATACCCTCAACTAGATGGAATTTGGTAAGTGATACTAGAGCAGACAACCTTCGGCAGTAAAGAACGATGAAGAAGTTGAGATGTGGTATCTTCAAAGGGGAATCAGGATAGAATTTGTATAAGACTCTGAAGGGGACTACTCATCATAGTGCTATTGATCCAGTTTAACTATGAATCAGCTTGTAAAAAGATTACGGAGTCATGTAAGAGTTCTATAGAAAAACTCGATGTGTCTGTTCAGGAGTTAGAAGTATAACGCTCGGGGATAACAAGAGCTTTGCTAAAAGATTAATATGCTCTCGCTTGTCGTAGGAGAGGAGTCTGAAAGCTGATTCTGGGCTAAAGAGATAAGGCGTAGTTTATCGGATAGAGATTAGTCGATCTACTACGCTCTTTTGAAACTCACAGAATTGCATTTTTTGTTAGATAGCATGTGTTGCCTACTGACGAAAAGTAAGACATTTGGCAATTGAAAATCAACAAGCCTTCAACAGGCAGGATGTTGAGAGAGACTTAGACGTTAAAGCTGTATCGAGGAGTTGATCAGTAATTAGTAGATATGTGTTTTATAGAGTATGGTAGCTCTCCCCCCCCCCCCACCCCCCCCAGGAATTGTCTAGCGACATGCAGCTTCTGTAACTGATCAGATCTGAAAATAGTAGTTGATAGTCAACATATATTTGCTAATGCAAGACGCTAGCGAAGGAGACTTTAATGCTACGGTTGGAATGTGTACAACTAAGCACAAATTACACCACTGTTGCGTAGATCGATATCTTTCCTTGAAAGAAATATATGAGTTTCCCCATCGGATAACGACTTAGTGCCTCTAAATGAGAATCGTCGGCCTCCAGAGACTCAATATAGGTATAAATCTCAAGGTTTTGGCATCTCGCGCTACACGCGCGGTAGATGGGACTCTTTGATAAGAGTGTCAGAGTGATGTGTAAGTAGTGTCCTCATGTGGAGGCAATAGAAACCGTGGCATCGCGGATCGAATAGTTTCACATGGATTCTCCTGATGATTTGAGAAATTTGGTAGATAAAGTATACAACTCTAACTGTTTGTATCTCGCATCGTACCTCAAGACGTCATGACAGCTAAGTGTGACTTTACGAAATAGTGTAAGCCCAGTGATTGTAGAGGAGAGGCACGTTTGACATGATGCGATAGAGGAATAGAATCAAGCCGCTCGCAGATCATTGTGATTGGTAAGATGAGGATAATCGGGATTCGTGAGAACGCAGGGGTGGGTAGGTCTCTAAGAGATCGCTAGTCAGTGTATTATAATAGTTGTTTCGGCTTCTTCAGAAAAGAATGGAAGCTGGGGATGTCAAATTGTTAGTAAGATTATCGCCTCGTCAGATACAATGTATATGAGTCCTATGTGACATTTATGAGAAACTGTCATAGAGGATGGGGTTATGTCTAACTGTGATTGAAGCTACATGATTTGTTTCTCCATGGACGAACTCAGAAGAATAAACGCCGATCAAATAGAGTAGAGAAGTTTAATGTGTGTTCTCATGACCGAGATATAGATAATCTATTAACTAGTTAGTTAAATCTCTGCCAAGTTGTCACGCTAATAGGAGCTAAATGGGCACTAGTCATGAAGGGAGAGATAAGATAGATTTTGATTATTGATTCTTCGAGTCATGTGCTAAGATGGGTTAGGACTAAAGTTTCTTTCAATGATCTCTTATCATAAACTGTTAAATCTTGGTACTTACTAAATATGTTTTAAATTGTACAAAACAGTTCTTTTGCCTAGTCGTTGTATATTACATATGTACAGATTTTGTGAACTGAATTATGAGGCGAGAAGAGATAGTGTGAATTTGGGTGTACTGTGTTTAATACACGCCCTCTTAGCGTGGTTCGCACTATATGTGATATTACTACGCTAGAAATTACTCATTGTGTTGATTTTTTTCAGAGATCAATCAATGACACTATTTATAAGTGGGGGTAGAGCTTTATATTAGAGATGTGAAGATATGAAATGGATTTACAGTATTGTTATTGTGTCAATTGCCAAGTGTCTTCGTATGGGTAGCAGGTTGTACGTTTGGTGTTGGAGATACCTTTGCCCTGGGTATGAGGTAATACCTGATGTGTATGTGTAGTGATTAACGCTCGCTCTTGGGGTGGTCTCTCAGTGGAGAATACGGTGAGGGGGGGTGTGTGAGTATGTGAGGAACGCTCTCACCTGTCGCGATCTGTGTGATGTGAGATTTGCGGAGATGTTGCCTTTGACAGCGATTTTAAGGCGTGACGTCCATATTGCTGATATTTGGGCATGCTGCGCATTATTCGTGCGTGTTGTGAGCCTCATTTCATGTTGCTCTCAGAATGAAAAAAAAAAATGATTATTCATTTGGTGGGGGATTGGGTGTCCACGGGGGGGGTACTAACGACGTTGTGTGGTAGGTCTGTTGCGCATATCTTACTGATTCTTGGGTGGACTTGGTGGCTAGTACTGGTTGAATGCACAATGATGGTACTTGTTGGTAATAAGGGATATACAAATGGTTAAAAAGTATATAAATATTTTGTCTGATGAAAAGTATTTGGTGTTGTTGAAATCAATGATTCTTGGTCTATGTATTTCCTGTGACACGTATGGTACCCTGATCACAGGTTTGGTACGATCTGGTTTCGTATGTCGGGTAATTATGGGTGATGGAGGAGTCTGTCTCTAACATAAATGATGTCTCCAATTTGGCGTACTAACATGAAAACATACTTAGATTTACGTCAGTTTGCGTTTTGTTATGGCCAGAAACGATTGAGTCAATCTTGCTCTTTAAATTGTTTCTGGCCGACCGAATTTATATTTATATTCCTTGACTATTTAAGGGTTGATTCGGACTTATATTTTGTATCTTTGGTATATTCATACCGTTGGCCTATTTTTTGAGCTGAGACCTATGGGGTCAAGGCATTTTCTGCGGCATGGGTGCTGGATTTGGATGTGGGTTTGGTTGTGTCAACGAGGAAGTTTGTTGTGTGTTCTCTATGTGTGCTGTTGAACTAGAAAGTCTGAAGATGGTACAGTTGTTTGATTTATTCTAGGAAGGGCGATTGTTTCTCTGTATGACAGCTAGTTATCAGAGATTCTCCAATCGTTCATTATTAAGATGCAAGGAATGGCGGTAGCGTTATTCGCTAGTGTGTTGATTTTCCTTAAAGCAATGGTAAAAGACCCAAAACTTTTTGTCTGAACTTTTTTTTGCCTTAAAGCTATATGGCTGGACTCGTATGTTTAATCCGTACATGTCCTAGGATTATTTGACTAAAATGTAGATGACCTGATGTTTATCTTAGCTGCACTAGATTCTATTTGATGGTAACAGCCTTATTGCATAGCTGAAATGTCTTATAGAAGCCCAATTGAGGAACTTTTTGTTGAATTAACGGAATTAATTCTTGCTTCATAATTTTTCAATTCGCTGGGTGGAGGAAGCTACGGTAAGGGAGATGGGCGCATTTGGATCATGCCTTTGCCTAAAGCGGTATCATCGTCGTTACGAACAGAAAGGGTCTATTTATCTAGATATTTACAGTGGATTATATCTTATAAAAACCACTTTCTATGGTTTATAAGAATTGTTGCCATAACCATTTGCTTGTATTTAAAGGTCCTGAAGGACTTTAGTGCAGTAGAGCGGTATCTGGATAACGGAAGCCATATATTAATCAATATTTGTCTATAGCTGACGCGATTTAGTCAGTTGATAGAATGAGGAACGATTTAGACAACATCAAGAGAATTTATTCGTGTTTGCGAAACTATCGTTTTATTGTATCTCCAGTTGCTCGATACGATTGCAGTGTCGGCTTGATTGTTTGTCAATTATTTATCAAAATGTACAAAGGATTTTTGCTAACTGTTCAAGTGACTGTAATCGTGATGTCGAAGTGTACGTCCAATTAAGTTATGGAAACGTAACTAGCTGTTTTTTATTGGACTCCTCATCGTAAGTCTGTCGTTGTGACGCATTGCGTACATTTGTGACTGTCGGTCCTGTGTGGACAGATCCATCTACGGTTTCTGCTCACCTAATATCAACACCCCCACTCACGCAAACCGACCAGAGACACCTTTACCTCTATTTCAGTCAACCTCAATTATATGTCGGTGTCTACCTTGGTTCTGGTGTCCGAAGATAGGATGAAAAAAAGTACTACAACAACCAGAAGAGTGTAAGTAGTAACAACAGAGGTCTCTACTTTATCATCTGTTGGTGGCATGTGGTCGATGGTCGGAACGTAGAGTCGCGTGACTCAAGAGGTATTTCCATCTGCCCACCAGTAGCTGTATGTTACTGTGGATGATCTTCTAATGAAGAAACATAAAAGCAATAGTGTATGAGTGGGGTGCGAGGACGAGTGTTGTCAAGTCGGATCTGTATAACACAAGAAGTCACATGCCCGCTTACAAAAACAGAAAACAAGAATATCAAATAACACAGGTGGAAAAGGGGCGTGGTCAAGAGAAGACCAACAAACCTAGTTATCGTATACTATTTGAAGGGATTTCTCAAGCCAAGTCAATTAAACTTGACGATTAGATGTCGAAAAAAAGAAGAGTACATTACCTCCTGTTATGCTGTGCTCAAAACTGCAGCAATTTTCGAACATAAGAAGACATGCAGGAGAGAGACAGATTGTCAGGTTTAACTGTGGGGAAGTCACTCCTTACAATGAATGTTCCTCATGCGAAAAAAAGGAATAAACAACTATAAAGTGCGCAACTCTCAAATAGGGACCTGCGAAAATGTTGTGGAACCACCGGAGCAGAATTACGTGCTGTCGATCTTCTCTGAGACAAAGGGCCATACTGAAGGAATCTGTAACCAAAAAAACATTCTTTGTAGAAGCAAGAACCGAGGTGGCTTCAGGAGGCATTGCAAAAAACAGGGAACAGCACAGACAGAGTCAGCTTGTAAAATTAAACCACAGAGGTGCGAGGACATAAAACCAAAAAAAACTCAAAGTCGAGAAGAACAGACAAAGACACGAAGACACAGATACCATAAGAGACGAATCAATAGGAGCCGTAACCACGAGCGCCCAGGCAATGTTTACAGGACATGATGTTCATCAAACCGAATAGACAGTCGACATCGCCAAACTCGCAGAGCTTAAGGAAGAGAAACGAAGAAATTCCTCAAAAGAATTGAAGAGATGAAGGAATCGGGGATATCTTCACCAAAAATAATCAAAGTAGAGAAAAAAAAAAACAAAGAACACCTAAAGACAAAATAATAAACGAATCGTCAGTGGAAACGCCATTCAAAAGCAATCAAGATAAGAGAAAGAAGAAAGAAAGCGGAAGACAAAATAATTCAACGGAAAGCCCTAAAGGACCTCTTACCAAATATAATAACAGATAGTCCATGAACAAACACACAGCCGAAACAGACAACAACGAGTAGGGACCAAACGGCAGTAGTGGTCCTTTTCAGGACAATCTCTCCTGGACTAGAACGTGATAACCAGCGAGACGATAACACCTATCTAACCACCACCCTCTCCTACTACACGACGTTTGATAAACCCCTCAACGGCCGCCTCTCCTCTGGTTGTGAACAGGGTATAACAGAAAATAAAAGATGTAAGGAAAAAAAAATCTATGTTACTTTACTATCTGACATTTATTCAGATCATAATTGAGAAATAATGTCATAACAATAAGTATATTTGGGACCTAACAGTTGTTCTTAATGTTAATTCACGGAAACATCATTAATTATTTTTTTTTTAAATGACCAATAACCCGACGTTACAACAGATAACGCTAAAATTGTATGCCACTATAAAAACTCATGATATATCTAACAGAATATTATATGTGACAAAATATTTTATGTAGTAATGTGGTAGGTATACTGTGTTTATTTTGACGTTTTGTTTACATTAATAAATTACCTTGGAATGTCGCGTAAATAACAATTATAAAAACTTGAAACGTGACTTTTCAACTCACCTCTAAAGCGCATGCCAAGGGAAATCACCTGTGTAAATCCAGGAAGAGATTGACAGTCTTAGTTGACAATCAAACTAAGAGAATGAACACTCCACACAAACCTGGGGAGGAAAGACTCATTAGTCCGGAAAAACAGCTTTCTTAGGAGAGACAACTCTGATAACAGATTGCTCCGGGTAGAAGAAGCTTGTAAGCCTTGGACGGCAGTTCATCTAGTAGAAGGAAAACTGATTCCAAAACACCTGCTGCCTTGCAGGTACCCCTGGGAACAGTCAAAAAGCTAAGGACAGCAAACCTGAATAAAATTGCTAGCTGAAGTCGGATTTGCCAGGCCGAAAGATGTAGATATCGCAGCCCAGCTGTAAACTACGACACAACGTATCTTTCGCTCAAGAGCGACTTACGAAGTATATATAAAGCAGTAGGTCTGTTTCTTGCGACATGCCTTAGAAAACATCTGTCCTATATTTCACGAAATGCATTACACAGAAATAATTCCTTTTTTTTTTCTTGGCCTCAACGGAGACACTGGAAAGCTGGTGTATATACGAAGGAACGGCCGAACGAATGAACGAACGAACGAAATCTTTCTTTCATCGGGTAAAGGAATATGCACTTTTGCCTGTTTACATTTCTGCCCTGCAGTAACATAATTCTCAAAGTGTTTTTGAATTCAAAAATAAATAAATAAATAAATTTGTCCAGATGTTGACGAAAATAACATATAAATTTGTCCAGAGGTCGACGAAAAAAAACATATAAATTTGTTCAGAGGTCGACGAAACAAAAACATAAATTAGTCTAGATGTTGATGAAAATAACGTATTGATGTGTCCAGATGTTGACGAAAATAGCATATAAATATCTTCAGTGTCGATGAAAATGACATAAATTTGTTCAGAGTGTAGACGAAAATAATATATAAATTTGTTCAGCTGAGTAGACGAAAATAACTCACAAATTTGTTCACAGTGTCGACGAAAATAACATATAAATTTGTTCACAGGTTGACAAAAATAACATAAATTTGTTCAGATGTTAATAAAAAGCAGTGGCGGTTGTCGGTATAGGTAGTCTAGGCCTTGGTCTACGGACTTGGGCTTCTAGGGGTGTCGCACAAAAATAGATGCTTATTGATGCAACATGAAACTATTGTTAAGGGGTCTCACAAGTTGACGCTATCCGTGTGCCTCGCATAACTTTAAAACTGCCACTGGATGAAAGAGTCATGGGGGGCTGGGAAATTGAGTGAAAGAGGCTGGGAAGAAGAGACAAAACGCTGCAGAAATTGTTAAAAAAAAAAAAAAAAAAGATAAGATTGCAGTAAAACGATGGGTCCTGAAAGATGGTGAAATATGCCTCAGTAGCACTCTAAAGGTGAACGTTGCTCAGTAACTGTGTTCCCGGTAACAGACCCTCCCAGCTCAGGTAGCAAGGCAGAGAGGCGAGTCGATGACATTCTAGGGCAAATATTTTGTAAGGCAGTTCATCTCCAATAGCGTATATAACGGACTCTTACAAATGCCAACTGTTGCTATTTTGAAAACGCTCAACAGTATACATATGAGGTTTTGATGGGCTGGGAACCTGTCGTATAAAACACCTACTATAGAAACAACCACTGCCTGTGCTTCGTGACGGATTCTCAGAGAATTACTTCCCAGAGTTAGGTTTTTAAATCCTGAAAAAACTCTTATTAGAAAAGATGACAATAGATGGGTTTACGTTTGAAAACATTACAGTACCCAGACAGCACATCTTCGAAACAGGAGGTAGAAGAAATTGCATATTTTGAACGCAGCCACTTAGCTCTTTTAAATTTGTATATTTGGGTTCCTTAGGGCTTGCTGACAAAGAATATGTAAAACGTTACGCAAATAGTCTAGGAAATTAACAAGTTATAACCAAAATAAAATTATGGGGCTGCCTGACAACATGAAAAATCATTTCTGAATCGCTAAAAGTTTTTTTTGTTTTGAAAAAACCATTGTACGGGAAATAGGCCTCTACAATGTTACATCCAAATGATTGGAGCGCAATGATATGTAAGGCTAAACACGATTAGTCGGACTATAAATGCTATCCTTGGTTGTTAGGGGAGACGTAGGAAGGTAAAAATTTTTTCAAACACTTGTCGAAACGTGGCTCCATTGGCCAGACTCGCTGATATAATCACTTAGGAGCGTTAGTTCGAGACCACTAGTTCAAATAAGCTTGATAAAGCAACAGTGCGTTGAAGCCAGCTCATATTTTTGCTAAATAAAAGCCTGGAACATAAGCAGATGGGAATTTGTGCCAGTATTTGTGCCAGAATTCATTGCTAGTCAACGTATCTGTGTTTATTTCCATGAATTGTGGTAAGCTTGAAACATTCAGTATCTTTTAATGAAAATTGAATGTGAATTGTTAATTTATGCCTGTATATATGTGTAGTTCAGTAGCAAACATGATGTAAAGCCTATAATGCTCCAGCCTGAACAGAAGGTGTCGGAGGAAAGTAAAACGGCATGGAATGGCCAAACAGTACACTGACACCTAGATGATTGACTAGAAAGAAATAATGCTGGAAGTGCAGAGGCGTAGTAACCATTAAGGAGGTTAATACTGGTATAAAGTATTTCAGATGAAGCTGACAGTTGGCCTAACGCTCTGAACTCAATGTTTGTGATGTATTGTGCTCAGTGTAAAACTAGAGTATCAATTAGTTATGAAGTAGAAGGTACATCCTTCTTGTTTTCAGGGACCGTGGTCTTGATGTTATTGAGCAGCACCTGGTCAGAGCTTTGCTGAATCCAGAGTCGGACAGCATACTCCTTGGTCCATTTAGCTATCAGTGAGGTGTCTCCAGAGCACAGGGGAGAATCGAGCAGAGGAGTCTTTTCCTGCCGCCATCACGCAAGATAAGCTGATGTGGCCAGCTGAGCTCAAAATTATGTACCCCCATCTTAAAATGCCCTTGTAAAAATAAAATTAAGAGGGGAATTTAATTGTTTTAAT
Source organism: Oreohelix idahoensis (assembly GCA_024509875.1). Taxonomy (NCBI): domain Eukaryota; kingdom Metazoa; phylum Mollusca; class Gastropoda; order Stylommatophora; family Oreohelicidae; genus Oreohelix; species Oreohelix idahoensis. The sequence continues at coordinate 7,588 of JAMPIV010001388.1, read as the reverse complement.
ATCAGGAACTGAGAACATCTCCAATACTAGTTCCAATAAAGACAAACTATTGAAGTCATGATGACAAATACCAACAGAGCTTGAACAAAACATAACCAGTATTACCTCATATTACTACTACACAACTGACACACATAGGATACTTTTAATAATATATGTCACTACAATATTCATATTGATAAATTCTGTACATATAACTTGTAATTAAAATTGATTGTGATTCCTGGTTCCTTTGTATTTGAATCAGGACACATATTCATTCATGACAGCAATGAATAATATTTGTTATTTGAAAAGTTATCAGTGACTCCTTTTAAGATATCCATTAGAGTGTTTATATGTGATGTGAGTGTCACAGTGTTGTCACGTGTAGTGGATTATAATTAAATTGTTTATCTGTCTGTTGTTGTTTGTGACTTACACTTCATCATACACATACCCTAGACACATAACGTAAGTTCATCACACTATTCCAGAATAATTCTGACTGAGATATATAGATATGTGGTAGCAAAGTAAGGTTATTATATAATACACTACTCTTAATAGATATAGATACCTTCACAGCTGATCTCAGTCAGTACACTAAGTCCCCTATAAATATTTATAACATCCCACTTCACCACATATATTGGGGTCTCGCTCTTGGGATTTTGAATCTTTACCCTATTAAAAAATATTGGGGGTAATTCACTTCAGGGAATATAAGAATTAAAAGGTATCCTTGGGTGGAATTAAATAAGGTTGAGCTCACGGTGCCTGTGTTGTCCATTAGATATATATTTAGAGATTGAATTGTTGGTTAGACATTGTATAAATTTACCTGATAGACAATGGCGGACCTGGCCAAATTTCGATCTGCTGCTGTTCAGACTGCAAAAGAGTTAGGATTAGATGGGCAAGTTATGGTTGCCTATGTCACTACGGAATGTGACAAATTTATTGAACGCGAAGAAAGAAGGTTTGAAGCCGAAAGAAAGTTAGAGGCTGAAAGGGAAATTAAGAAGTTACAATTTGAGGCTGAGGCTGAGACTAAGAGGTTGCAGATTGAGGCTGAGACTAAGAAGGAAGCAGAGGAAAGAAGATTGAGGAAGCAGAAAGAGAAGAGAAGAGATTAGCTGCAGAAAGAGAAGAGAAGAGATTAGCTGCAGAAAGGGAAGAGAAGAGATTAGCTGCAGAAAGGGAAGCAGAAGATAAAAGATTACAAAGGGAACATGAGTTACGACTAAGGGAGTTGGAGTTTCAAGGCCATGCTCCTGAAAATGGTGCCAGTCCCTTTGCCTCTGATGCTACGGTTACTCAGGGAGCCTCAACCTCAGCTATGAACTTTCATTTAGATCATTTTGTTGAGAAAGACGATGATATTGAGAGCTATATAAATAGGGACGAACTATTAGCTACCACGTATGGGTTAGAGAGAGAAAGGTGGAGCTTAAAGTTATCTCAGGGACTTCGTGGGGCAGCTTATGAAGTTTTTGCAAAAATGAGCAGAGGTGATCAGGAAAATTATGACATGCTAAAGCAGGCTCTTTTGTTAAGATATGAAAAGAATGCAGAATTTTATAGGAAAAAATTTAGGAATGCTATACTACTGTCAGGTGAAACCTATCACCAGTTCTCTGCACGAATAGAGACATACTTGGAGAAATGGACTTCTCTGGGGAAAACCCAAGATCTTAAGGAAATGGTCCTTATAGAGCAATTAAGAGAGTCCATGGCTCCAGACCTGAGAAAGTTTCTCATGGAACAAGGTGCAGAGAGGCTGGGTGAGTTGCTAAATGTTGCTGAAAGGTATCAAGCAGCTCAAGCAGAGGTAACAGGTAATAAAAAGAAACAAGTGGAAAACTTTAGGGCACCACAGAACTTTAATAAATTTGATCCTAGGGATCAAAACAAAGGTAAGCACCAGTTTGATAGGCCACGGTATGAAAATAAAAATAAATTCCCACAATTCGATGAAAGGAAATATGATGAAAGAAAATCTTTCAACCAAGGAAAAAGGTGGTGTAAAAATTGTCAGAGATGGACAATCATGACACTGACCGTTGCAGAAGGAAACCTGTGTATATGGCAACCCTTCAGGTCAGGTCGACCTCAAGACAGGAGGAGGATATTATGTTAGATACCACTCCAGAAGAGATGAGGAAGGCACAGGCTGGGGATAAAACACTCAAGCCTTGTTTCAGAAAATTGTCAACTTGTCATACAACTCCAGGCAAGGGAGATTTTTACATGAAAAAACAAGTTGATGTATAGGAAGACTGGAGCTAGATCCAAAGGTCACGGACAGCTGGTACTTCCTAAAAGATATAGGACAGACTTAATAAGGAGCCTACATGTGAAACCAGATGGGGACCATGAGAAGATAGGTACCATCATTCAAAAGGTGGCTCACAATTATTATTGGCCCAAAGCAAGATGGGACATTGAGAATTTTGTAGAAAGGTGTAGCATAGCACATGAGGGAACACCCACAAGTGGGAACATGGATCAGGACCTGGACACGCCACGGGGCAAAATTAGGCCTGATAATAAAAAGAAAAATAGATTTGATAAAGTGGACCAAATGGAATGGGAAGCCCCTTTTCACGGACAAGCTTCACTTAACTGTTTTACAATGGCCACTATGCGGAGAGTGCAAAAAGATGTCTTACCCCAGGATAAGCCGACAATCCCTCAATCGGACTTAAACAAACTGGAGGAAGAGGATGTAGAGAGGAAATCTCTCATCAAGAATTTTAAGTGGGGAGAAAGCCCCAAAAGAAAAATTGGTAGCGGTCGTTTTGTGAATGATAATTCTGGGAGGAAAAAATCATCACTATAAAGCTTCGAGTGGAAGAGACCATACCGGTGCATGGACAAATAGGTCCACACAATTAAAGGTCCATATGTAGCTTTGTTAAGAACGTGGACTGATGAAAAGGCAGAGGAAAACATTACATCTTCATACCAATATGTGAATGAGCTGACCACTCGTTTAAAAACTGGCTGGAAAATTGCCAATGAAAATTTGAAACAAGCCAGGAAGAAACATGCTGCCTATTATAACAGGAAGGCGAAAGACAGAAATTTGGCTGTGGGAGAGAAAGTACTGCTTCTTTTGCCCGGGAGTCAGAATAAGTTACAAATTGGATGGCAGGGTCCATATACAGTTTTAGAGAAGGTGTCTCGAACAAATTATAAGATAGATAAGAAGGGGAAAGAAAAAATCTATCATGTGAATCTCCTGAAGAAATATTTGGAAAGAGAACATCAGGAAGAGACACACTTGTTGACCTTGTCCATCGCCATGGAGATGAAAAAGGAACCACTTTCATCATTTGAATATCCATTACACCCCTGTGAGACAGCAGCACAGGTGAAAAATCAGTACACATTTAACGAAAACTCAGAAAGAGAGAGTTGCAACAGGTTCTAAATAATCTGCAGAGGTGTTAAAAAGACACAACCAATCACATATACCCTTCTCACAAAGTGGATAGTAAACAACACATCAGAATCCAACAAACCCAACCAACCCCCACTTAGATCCATACACTAACCATCCCCCTACCTCAAACACTATGATCCACCCCTAGATTGGCAACCTTTATAATTTGAATTCCCCAACATCTCTACAATCCATAAAAATATTGGAACCTCAATCCAATCCCCCCAACAACTCCACTTACCCATTAATCCAAACCTTACCCACATACATTCACCCCACAATACCCCCCCCAAAATTTTCATATAAAAACCTAATTACAAATCCCCATCAAACATATACCCCCCCAACTTGCCCAAAAATCCAAAAAAAAAATACTTCATTCCCCCCACCCCAAAAACAAATCATGACCACCAAAACATAACAATACAATTTATAAAAACTCAAAACCTTTCACCAACCCACCCCCCCAAACCCACAAATCCCCAACATAAATCCAAAACAATACACAACCCCACAAATACCACAAAATCCCAAACATACCTATGTTTGACACATAAACCATCCACTACCAACCTCAACATCCAAATCTTCCAACCCCCAAATGAACACCATCAAACACCAATTTCAACCCTACAATACAACATTAAACACCCACCCATAATTACAACCGCTTTTCACAAACATCACACCCATATTAAATCCACACTAATCATACCAACCCCCCCAATAACTAATAAAATCAACCTACCCACCCCCCTACAAATCATAAATCCCAACTAATCCCCCAAACAAAAACTCAACATCCTCCAAAAACCCCCACCAACACCCACACTTACTAATCTACCCAAGTAACTCTCAACATCCTTTAACCCACAATAAAAAACACCTTTTCCTTATCAATAAACTTCCCCCAAACAACCAACACCATCCACACACCCCCCCCCCCCCCCCAACAAATCCCCATTCCCCCCAAACCCCCCCCTATCCAAAAATCCCATACCACCCCCCCCCAAATCACTCAACTAATAATAACCCCAATACCCCCCCCATTCCATCCCCCCCAAACCCCCCCCTACCACCACATTACCCCTAAAACCCCCCCCCCCCCAAAACCAAACCCCCACAATACCCCCTAAACCCCTCCCCTAAAAAACCCCCCCTATTCCAATTCCCCCCTTCCCCAAACAAAACAATAACCCCCCCCCAAAAATTCCCCAACCCAATTTACATAACCCTCCCCAACCCATTCCACCCCCCCCCCCCCCCAATCTCCCCCCAACCCCCCCCACCCCCCCCCCCCCCCCCCCCCCTAACCCCCCCCCATCCACAAATCCCCCCCCCCCCCACCATTACCCTTAACCTATACCCCCCCCCCCCATTTCTTAAATTAAAATCCCTTCCCCCATCAAAAACCCCCCCCCCCCCCCCCCTCTAACCTAAAACACAATCCCCCACCCCCCCCCCCAACCCCCCCACCCCCACCCTAACAAAAACAATCCCCCCCAACCCCCCCCCCCCCCCCCCCCCTAACTCCCCCTTTTTCCCCCTCCCCCATACCATCCACACCCCCAATCCCCCCCCCCTAAAAACCAAATACCCAAATCCCCCCACTTTAATAATCCATTCCCCCCACCATCTTACCCCCAACCCCCCCCCCCCATTCCCCACCCCCCTACCACCCCCCCCCCAAACCCCCCCAAATTTCCCCCCCCCCATCATTATCCACCCCCCCCCCCCCCCCACATAAAAAACCACCAACACCCCCCCCCCCCCCCCCCCCCCCCACCCAACCCCCCCCCATTACCCCACACCCCCCCCCCAAAAATTAATCTCCCCCCCCCCCCATTCCCCCCCCAAAACAACCTCCAACCCCCCAACCCCCCCATAACCCCACCCTCCCCCACCCCCACCCCCCCCCCCCCCCCCGTCCCCCCCCCCCCCCCCCCCCCGCCCCCCCCCCCCCCTTTAACTCCCTCCCCGCCCCCCCCTCCATCCCCCCCCTCCCCCCCCCCACACCCCCCCCCCCCCCCCCCCCCCACCCCCCCCCCCCCCAAAACCCCCCCAACCCAACCCCCCCCCATTCCCCACCTCCAATTCCCCCAATAATCCCCTACCCCTATCCCCCCCCCCCCCAACCACCCCCCCTACCACCCCCCCAAAAACCCACACAACATCCAAATCCCCCATCCCCCCCCAAACCCAACCCCAAAAACCATCCCCCAATCCCCCCTCCCATCCAATAATCCCATAAACCACTACAACCCCAATATACTAATAACCCCCCCCCCCCCCAATCACCCTCCACCCCCATCTACCCCCCCAAACCTCCCCTTCCCCCCCTACCCCCCCATTCCATTCCCCCCCCCCCCCCCCCCAACCCCCCCCATCCATTAATAAAATTTTTCCCCCCATCCATACCCCCAAATCCCCCCAACCACAAATCACCAAACCCCCCAACCCTTCACCAACACCCCACATCCCCCCCCCATCCCCCCCAACCCCCATCCTCATCCCCTAATTCCACCCCAATCCCCCCCAAAACCCCCATAATAACCCCCCACCTATACCCCCCCACACCCCCCCAACACAAACTACTCATTACCCAAAAAAAACCATCCCCCCAAATCCAAACCATCCCCCCCCCCCATAACCCCCAAACAACCCCCCCACCCCCAAACCACTCAAACAAAAAACCACACCCCAACCCCCAACCCCATACACCCAACCCCCCCCCCCACCATCCACCACCCCCCCATTTCAATCCCCCAACCCCCCCCCCTACCCCCCACACCAAACCCCCAACCCCCCCAAAACCCCCCCCCCCATCCCCCCCCCCCCCACCACATCCACCATACCCCCCCAAAACCCCCCCAATACCCCAAACCCCACCCCCCCCAAAAACCCAAACATCCCCCAAAATCCACCCCCTCAATTCCCCAACCCCCAATTTACCCAACCCCCCCCAAACCCCACCCCCCCCACCCCCCCCCACCCCCCCCAAACCCCCCCCCCCCCAAAACCCACCCCCCCCCCCCCCCCCCCCCCCCCCCCACCCCACACCCCACATCCCCCCCCCACCAAAAACCCCCCCCACCCAACCACACACCCCACCCCCCCCCCCAAACCCCCCAAACCCCCCCCCCCACCCCCCCCCATCCCAAAAACACCCAAACCCCAACCAAACCCCCCCCCCAACCCCAAATCCCCCCAAAACCCCCATAAAACCCACCCCCTAAACCCCCCAACCACAACCCCATACACCACCCCCAACCCCCCAACAACCCACCAATACAATACCCCCCCCAAATACCCAAAACCCCCCCCAACCCCAACACCACCCCCACAAACAACCAAAATAAAATCCAACCCCCCCCCCCCACCCACACCCCCCCCCCCCCCCCACCCCCCAAACAAAAACCCCCACACAAATCATCATTACCCAAAACCCCCCACAAACCCCCAAAACCCCCCCCCACACCCAACCAACCCCCCATTCCCCCCCCCACACCCCACATATCCCAAAAACCCCCCCATCCCCCCCCCCCCCCAACCCAAACTAAAATACAAACATAAAAAACCCATACCTACATCCCTAATCACCCACAACACTTAAACCCCCCCCACCAACCAACATCCCCCCCACCCCCCCTACCCAAACCACCCCCAAACCAACCCCCCCCCCCCCTATCCCCCCCACAAAACATCAAACCCCCCCCCCCCCCCCCCCCCCCATCCCATCCCAACCAAACCCCAACAAACCCCACTCCCACACCCTCCCACCCTGTAAAACCCCCCCAACCAAACACCCCCAAATCATACACCCCCCAAACCCCCACCCACCCAACCCCAAACACCCCACCCTACCCCCCAATCAACCATATACCCCAAACCCATCCAACAACCCCCCCCCCCCCATCCCAAACCCAACACCTACCCCACCCCCCACATCCCCCCAACCCTACTAAACCCCCCCCCCCCCACCCCACCCACCCCCCCAACCCCCCCCCAACCCAAACTTTACACCCCCCACCACACCCCCCATCCACCAAACCCCCCCCCACCCCCCCCACCTACCCCCCCAACCCCACCCCCCCCCCACCCATAAAACCCTCACAACACCCCCCACAACACCCCCCACAACCAACCCCCCACCCCCAC
>JAMPIV010001387.1:682500-778662 GCA_024509875.1 Oreohelix idahoensis | reverse complement strand
TACACCTATATAATTTGTTTCGATTTGTTGGAATTGTAGGACATTATGTTCTAAGCATTTGCTCCATGTGATAGGAGGTGTTGTACACATCTGTGGTATGGGTTAGGAGTGTGAATGGCCCACTGAAGTTTGTGTTGTGTAAATGATCCTGTCACAGAAATATGACAACTTTTCAGTGAGACGATATGTTTGTATCCAATTACGAGTTGTGACATGAGGCGTTCTGTGGTATTGTGCACAATTCTTCTGTGAAAAACCTCCGTTTTCCATCTGGAGAGGAGGTAATGTCACAGAAACGGTTTCGTGTGGGTGAATGATGGAGTCAATGTTAAGTAAGGGTCATTGAGGTTGTCAACACTTGTTTTAGGGTGGAGTTCATGTCTGACTTCATGTCAGCATTTTGTGACTTGTGCGTGCGCATGGAGAAAGCGATTTTGGTGAACACAATTCTGGGTGACGGAGAGAGTACCCGAATGTGACTAGGGACAGTCTGTGATTGGTCGTCGAGCTGTGTGCTCGTATTTTGTGACACTGGGAAACCACAGTTGTGATGGATATAGTGATTGTGGTATAAGTCTTACCTGTTGATGTATATCCGTACCTTTTGTTGTATAGGCGATATCTTCCCGCTTAGGAGTGTTCCTGACGGAACTTTGATAGTGTTCGTGGAGAACATGTTAAGGCGATAAGTTGGTCCCGCCTTGGAGCTACTGTGGAGTGAAGGCATTGTGTATTGCCCGCCGTGTGGCTATATTGGAGTAATGTTGGAATAAATACGGGCGTCGTCTGGCTCCCGCCTGAGAGCGATTCTTAGAGAATCTATATGGCGATGTTTCATGCCACCAATCACTTGTGATCGGTGATTCACACCTGAATAGCGAGTGGTGTATTGCCGCACATTAGGGAGGTTTTAGTATACTGTCTTGTACGTCAGTGAAGCCACTCCGCGAATAGTGCAGTTAAGAGTTATTTCCCACACAGGCAATATTAGCCTGAGTGTTACGTCAGAATGCTTGTACGACGTAAATTGATATTCAGGACGTATGGACCAATGAGAATAAATGTCATGGAAACTGTAACAAGTGGCGTTTGTTTAATTCATAAGTGTTAGTGTTGTTCACCACCTACACACACCACACCCATATTATAAGTCCCTGACAAAACATAAATAATACAAAAAATTACTGAATTCTCCCTTTCGAGTTTTAATACATGCGATAGATTTCAAGGTCCATATGTGCAATTCGTATAATTTTGCTGGGAAAAGTATGTGTCTTAAAAGCTTGTGGATATGCGCTGAGCTCCCGAGTAAGTTGCCTTTAATTATTTTCCTACGACCGTTTCAATGTTTGGGTTCGATTGACGTATGGCATAGGTATCGCATAGGTAGGGCACAGGTAGAGCATAGGTATGGCATATGTCAGGCATAGGTAGAGCATAGGTGTAGCATAGGTATTGTTTATGTGTGGCATTCGTATGGCATAGTTAGAGCATACGTATGTCATAGGTGAGGTATAGGTAGGGGCATAGTTATGGCATAGATATGGATAGGTAGGGCATAAGTATGGATAGGTAGAGCATAAGTATGGGATAGGTATGGCATCGGTAGATGGTAGTGTTTCGATAGGTAGGGTATTGGTATGTACAGGTACGGTATAGGTGTAAATAGGGAGGACATAGGTATGGTTAGGTATGGCATAGGTAAGGCATGGGTAGAGCACAGGTATGGATAAGTATGGATAGGTAGGGCATAAGTAGGGCATAGGTTTGGATAGGTTTTGCATAGTTATGGCATAGATATGGATAGGTAGGGCATAGGTATGGAAAGGTAGGGCATAAGTATGGGATAGGTATGTCATCGGTAGACGGTGGTGTATTGATAGGTAGGGTATAGGTATGGATAGGTAAGGCATAGGTATGGATAGGTAGGGCATAAGTATGGGATAGATATGTCATCGGTAGATGGTGGTGTATTGATAGGTAGGGCATAGGTATGGATAGGTAAGGCATAGGTATGGAAAGGTAAGGCATAAGTATGGGATAGATATGTCATCGGTAGATGGTGGTGTATTGATAGGTAGGGCATAGGTATGGATAGGTAAGGCATAGGTATGGAAAGGTAAGGCATAAGTATGGGATAGATATGTCATCGGTAGATGGTGGTGTATTGATAGGTAGGGCATAGGTATGGATAGGAAGGGCATAGGTATGGATAGGTATGGGTAGGTCTACTTTAAAGCTCACTTCTACACCTACAATCTAGAATTGTGCTGTTAACTCTTTTATCTGTCTTGTAGCACCTTTACTTCTAGGTGTCACCAGTTCTCCTCTCTATTTCTGGGAACTAATATGTAATTATCTACCATCCATCTCGTCAGATACACACACACAAGTATATTTATTTAAGAAATATGTAATTATCTACCATCCATCTCGTCAGATACACACACACACACAAGTATATTTATTTAAGAAATATGTAATTATCTACCATCCATCTCGTCAGATACACACACACACAAGTATATTTATTTAAGAAATATGTAATTATCTACCATCCATCTCGTCAGATACACACACACACAAGTATATTTATTTAAGAAATATGTAATTACAAGGTTAAAATGAAAATAGTCGACTGTTGCACACACACATAAAACCATTCGAAAGAAAGTAACCTTATTATTAAAAAAGTTAGATTTTTCGTAATAGGATGCTAATGTTTAGGTCAAGTTTCAGAGTCTAGGCGTGTCGCGAGAGGTTTAAGATGTTATAAAGAATAAGATATCCTGGACATAAAGGTGTATCAGATGATACCAGGATAGTGCCAGATAAGATCAGTAATACCCCCTTCTCTGAAGAGAGCAAGGGTGTATAGACACAAAGGAAGGGTCAAGCTATGTAAGTTCCCAGAGAAGATGGTGATGTAGTACTCTAAGTCTTTAACTGCTACCTCTCCTGATCCGCCTCTGTGATTATGGTATTTAATATGTTTCTGACTCTGCTAGGGGTAATTTATATAACTATATTCACCAACAAGAACTGTAATTCAACTTAAAGAATCTAAGAAAGTCTTCTGGTGAATATTTACAGTTTAATTAAACAGTTTCTCTTTTCTGTTTGAAAAGTGTTAAACTCAAATATTTTACAACATTAAATAAATAATAATAGTTAACACATGTTTTTCTCTTGGGTCAAAATGTCTATCATCTTGTAGACAACTTTCGCTTGCTTGAACATTCAGTTGTAGAATTGTTTATTATTATTACTAAAAGTTTATAGAAAACACTGTACTAGTTTGGTCATCACAAACTGGATGAAGTTATGTCTTTATTGAGTCTGGATAAGCTGCACAGTTGCCTTAAGCAACTTATCTTGGTCACTGCAGATGACTCCCTTATATGCTGGGTATAAAATTCAGATGAACTCGTTCCAGCAGTTATAAACGTGATGACGGGCCTGCTATCACCAACTGGCACTGCATTCGTTGTAACTTTTATAAGAGCAGCCTCTTTTGATTTGGAGACTTTTGTTTAAAGGAATAAACCTGCAATGAATTCAAACGCAATCCCTGTATTTTTCTATCCATATTCCTCTTATGACACAGATGGGGACGATAGCCAGTTTCAGATAAGCGTGGTAGCAGACGCACCAGGTATAGTGTAGGTATCAACAAACATTTTAAGTCAAAGTGATCACAATTTACTTTTACCTTCTTAATTATAAGTATTTTTTCATGATTCGCCTCCCTACAATAATTTGGTTGTGAGTAAAACTATTTAACAATATGTCAAACGATACTGTGAATCAATCCCTTGTCACGTAGGGTTTATATTCATTTAATTTCCTACATCTTCTTCCTATTCTTTCACATAAACTCTCTCTTTTAATATCTCTGTACTTTTTTTTTTCCTGTGTATTTTTCATCCATTCGTTTTGCGAATATTATTTTCATATAATTCGCAAACTTTACCTGTTTTCCTTTCTCTTAAACTGAGAATCGCGCTAGGACGATATTACGTAGATGTCAGGGCTGCAGGGCGTCAGAAGGCGTGATAAGTCGGTTCGCTGAACACAGGACGTAGCAAATCGTCTACATTCTCAACGAGCGCGCGAGCTTCTTCTCGGCATTAGTCCCGGTGAGGTGTGATACTTTACATCTGCACCGGTCAGTATCCAGACAATCCCAAACTGACACGGCGCTCACGGTGGGCCATGGTCAGCTGTAGCGTGAAAACTGCCCTGCAATGGAGTCAGGCTGTCTGGGATTTGAAACTGACACGCGTACATCGTGGTCAGTAGGTGACAGTTACGACACGCGTTAAGCGGACGTAAATGTTGGGAGTAGGGGAGATAATTTCGCTTGGCGAAATAAGTTTGGGCCCTTTGTCTGATTTTAAGATATTGGCCAAGTTTGAAACTTTAATTTCATTCTCGCTCATAGACTCCACAGTAGATAGGTCGCTCGAAAAACAGAATAGCTGTTAGCGAAGATCTCAGTTTGTTTCGGCAATTTGTCGAACTTCTAGACTTCCAGAAATATTTTCAGCATTTTTATTCTTAAGTTGTGCGACTACCTGTAATTCTGTGGTTGAGGTAATTAATATGATAGATATATAGATTTTGTGAGTGTTAAAGTGTTAAATCGCTTAATTCATTTTAATCTATTTCTTTAGCGCAGAAGAGAAATAAAGTGGTAGGCTATTATATTTTCTAGGGAAGCATTCAGTGGAAAGCAGACTAAAAATTTAATTTCTAGCTTATAACGGCAATTGTAGCTATTTATGAATTTAATTTAACTGCTAATACTCAGTCGAGTGTATTTTTCTAAACTAACGTATAAACTCTAGAATCCAGCCTCAGGAATGATGACGGGATACGCACGTGTTCCTAATTTATGAGGAATGCTGATTTTTAATTATAACTTACGTCACGGGAAGTTTAAATGATAAGCAAAGCTCTCTGCTTGCAAGTTTAAATGTAAGTATTAACCAGTACCGATTCTGTTTATTATATTATATGTGTTATTTTTCCTCCACACAGTGAAAGTTTTGGGGTGACCCTAACTTTACCAGCACCTAGTAGTAGTTTCCATACTTGTGAAGAAATAGACAGTCCTTATTTTGAACCACGTGGGTTTTCTCAAGTAACACTGATCTGACGGTGCAAGTTAGACAGAAATACTAATATCCCTATAACGGGTTTTCAAAGACTGTAATGATAAATACTGGACCTTGGAGCCAGCACTTAATTTCTTCTAGAAACTCTATATAATTTGCTGCCTGGTGGCGTGAATATTAACAATCATTTCCCGACTAGATTATATCTTGCGGACAAATCTGTGGTGTGACTAAAGTGAATCCTATACTGAGGGAAGGCACCGACCTGACATTCATCATTTTTTAGAAACCTACGCTATTGACACTGTGCTCTGCTAACTCCCGCGCCTGGAATAATTGTTAGGTGACTTAATCAGACATTTGAACAAATTTGCATACCCAAGTAGTCGTTCCCGGAGACTCCAAGTTAAACACGTCTTTTGGAACTGGGGACTTCTTGGCAGAAGACTGCATTTTTTGAGTCTGTGTGAAAATCTAAAATCAATGTGTTCCAAGAGGCAGCGAGCAAAGTCGTGAGTACCTGAATGAGAAGCCATGGCGGAATGAATGAGTGTACGCTGGTCTGAGTGATATTTTCACTATTATATCTTTGACACCCTGTTGCTGTCCTAATTTTTTTTTCCAATCTGCATAATTTGTTGCTAAGGCTAGAGTTCTTGTGTTCTTGTCTTAGGTTAAATCAGATTTTTTTCAAACTCTGTGCATATAATTACGAGATAAAACAAAGAAAAACTCTTAGACTCAAACCCTATGTATCTGTGACTCTGGCGCCATCATCTGTTCTCTTAACGGGGCCGGGCTAAACCTAGAGTTAACACTATAACGGGGCTATCATCCTTGCAACATTTCCTTGAAATTTTTATGACTATGTGTATATGTATTTCCCTTGATGTACTTTCTTTGATGTTGTGAGCCGATTTTTCCTGATATTAAAATCGCTCTTGAACTAAATAATCGTGTTTGGTCAGCTCGTTCTAGATAATATATATATATCATTGTTATAGTTTTCCCACGTCTGTGTGTTTACCTGTCGTCACGTGTATGTGCGTGCCTGTGAGTGATAGAAATATACGTAATATGTATATTGGTGTAGTCTGTCTGACGTTGTAACAACTGTTGTAGAAGATAGGTGAGAGAGAGAAGAATTCTTTTCGCTTTCAGAGACAGCCACTATATCAAATCTATCATCTCACGTGTGTGGAAATTCTATTACCTTTCACTAACTCTCACTGAGTCTATCACCTATTCAAACCTATTCAGAAGGGACCAAACCTAGTCTTAATTCTCCTATCGGAAATCTACGACAAATGAGGGCTCGTTTCCGGTCTTTGAACTTAGAATAGGAAGACGAGTACGACAAACGTGGACTCGTCTATCTGGATTTTGTACTTAAGATTCTGTATTCTGATATAGAGTAAGAGTGTGATGTCTTGTGACTGTGTATCTTTTAAAAAAAAAATTACCCCCTAGACTAGCGATCTGTTTACGGGCGTGCTGACCACACAAACTAATAAGTTTTTTTTTTCCACAGCATCTTTGAATAATATACATTTTGGTTACAGGTTGATTTGTCGGGATATATGTTAACTGCTGATTGTAATACTAAATGCTGGTAAAGTGGTGAGTGTATAACATTCACTGGGTACTGAGGCAGAACGGCGTTTGAACTAAGTTAAGGAGTGTGTTTCGGACTTTTTGTCCAGATTAATTCCCTCCCTTACCCGATCTGACTTCAGGGGCGAACTTATAGTGGATTTTTAAAAAATTAAGGGATTATTTTTCTCTTTAATTTTTGCAATATTCTTTTGCTTTTCCACTGTAGCAACTTATTTTTCAGTTGTAATCTTAACTACCATTTATTTGGCGTAGTCGTGTTTTGCATTGAGTGATTTATTGCCGATAATAGCAGCGATAGTTAGATTTTATTTTGGAGGAGGTATCCCAGGGTTAAGGATATCATCTTTTCAATTTTTGGGTTTTTTTTTTCTCGTAAGTGGTAGGAACCAGTGTATCCTTTTTCCTAATTTCGTTCTCCACTAGTCTCAGTCACTGACATAATATGGCCGAGAGGGCAAAGCTTAGACAATTTCTCAGGGACGAAGCGAGAGAGGAGGGACTGGAAGGAGAAGAAGCGAAAGCATTTGTCAGAGACGAACTTGAGAGATATGATGCGGAGAGGAAAGCAGCGGAAGCTAAGGAAAAAGCAGCCGCAGATTTACAGCAGAAGAAGATGGATGAGGAAATGGAAATTCGCAGGATGCAGCATGAGGAAAGAGAGAAGGAAAGACAGCAGGAGGAAAGAGAGAAGGAAAGACAGCAGGAGGAAAGAGAGAAACAGAGACAGCACGAGTTGGCGCTTAAAACTCTTGAGTTCCAAAGTCGTGGTGCTGCCTCTACCTCCAGCAATGGAGAGTCTTCTCCTCATTCTTCCTTAACTGACCCTGCTAACACTCAATCTCTTCAACTAAATGCTATGTCTTTCACTCTTGAATCTTTTCCTTGTCCAAATGAGAAGATTGACACATGGTTAGAAAAATTTGAGAAAATTGCAACTCTGTACGGGTTAGAGAGGTCGCGTTGGAATATGAAACTTTCCCAGGCCCTAAAAGGTTCTGCTTATGATGTTTATTCTAAGCTGGAAAGTAGCCAACAAGACGACTACGATGTGTTGAAGAAAGCGTTACTGGAGCGCTTTGAAATGAACGCTCGCAAGTTTTTGCAACTGTTTCGCAACAGCCGGAAAGAGAATTCTGAAACTTTTCACCAGTTCTCATCTCGTCTTAAGGGATATCTAACAAAGTGCCTTGAGCTTTCGCAGCTCCCCTCTACCTATGAAGGTCTTGAGGAACTTGTTCTAACTGAACAAATAAAGAACACTTTGTCTGCTGATACCCGGAGATTTCTCGCTGAGCAGGGGGCAGAAAAACTTGAAGACATTTTGGAAAAGTCTGAGCGTTATCACAATGCGCTGCCTGAACTACCGGCCACAAAGCGGAAACCGACAGAGGAGCATTTTCGAAAACATAACCTAGAGCAATCTTCTCAGGCTTCTAACCAAAACAACCACAGAGAAACTGGACCTCAAAACCCCCTCCTGAAAAATCCAAGTTCTACAAGAACAAGTACCCCAACCACCCCAAACAGTCTGATCAACCCGACCGCCCTACATGGCAGCGTAGCCAGAAAGGACAAGGTGGCAAAGGGAGAACCCCTGAGCACGGGACATATGATCAGACCGAGCACACCGAGCCTAAACGCATCGGATGCTTATTAACAGTCTCGCAAGGCGGAATTATTGACAGTGATTCCCAACCTCTTGGGGATAGACCCTCAACGCGAGGTATTGTTATTTTGAACGGTTCTCAAACTTCTTGCTTATTTGACACGGGGCTTTCTTACGATTGCATTGTTGCCAGAAACCTGGTCAAACCCGGTCAAGAGACAGCAGAGACCGTCCAACTTTGTGGAGTTCGTAAGAGTGAGGCACCTACAGCGCTTCCCATCGCATTGGTGGAGATACACTCTGACTTTGTCAGAGGTGTGATCAAACCGGCTGTTATGGATGACCCCATCTACCCAGTCATACTTGGCGGGAGATACGTGTGTATTGGGAAACCGGAAGAGCCGATTGTGGCAGCAGTAACTACAAGAGGGCAAACCAAGAAGGAACGGGAGCCTGCGCCTAATTTGTTACCTATGGAACTTAAAGAAGCGCAATACAAGGACCCTACTTTGGCACCCTGCTTTAGGAAACTGCCCATGGCTAAGGAACCCAAACAGCACGGGGACATTTTTTCTGAGGATGGCGTACTGTATCGGAGAACGGGCAAGCCTGACCAAGGTTACAACCAGCTCCTAGTACCGAAACAGTACAGAAGCCAAATCCTAGAAATGGGGCACTCTCTTCCCTTTAGCGGACATATGGGACAGAACGCCACAAACCAACGTATAACCACTCATTATTGGTGGCCAGGAGTAAATACTGATATTATCAGATATGTCAAATCCTGTGCCCAGTGCCAACGTGTGCCACCCAAGCAACGGGCACCCCCAGTTTCTTTGGGTGAAATGCCAATAGTGGGTACACCATTCGAACGGGTTGTGATCGACATTTTAGGGCCTTTCGAAAGGACTAAAAGAAGGAACAGGTTCATCCTGACCTTAGTCGATACATGCACTTTATGGGCAGAAGCTATCCCGCTAACATGCGCAGATGCCAAGCATGTCGCAGAAGCCCTCGTGCAGATTTTCACTCGGTTGGGATTCCCTCAGCAAGTGTTGACGGATAATGGATCTCCATACCGAAACCTGTTGATGGATGAGATCGTTAAGATCTTGAGGACCCAGCACATCCACACTAAGCCATATACTCCGGCCGGAAATGGGCTCGTGGAACGTGCTAATGGAAACCTCACCATGATGCTAAGTAAGCTGGCACAAGTGAAACCTGAAGATTGGGATCTCTGTATTCCTGCAGCATTATTTGGCTACAGAGAATCTCCTCATACTTCCACAGGATTTCCGCCAGCTACACTCTTATTCGGCAGGCCCATTAAGGGCCCGCTTGAAGCCTTACTTCAGTCTCTGACAGACGAGAAGGCTGATGAGACAGTTGTCTCAGCCAGTAAATATGTGTCGGTTTTAAAGGAACGGTTGAAACTAGGATGGGACCTAGCAACGACTAACTTTAAGCGAGCACGCACCAAGCACGCTAACCGATACAGGAAAGTCGCGGAAGAGAGAGAACTGGAAGCAGGAGAGAAAGTTTTGGTGTTGCTCCCTACCGAGAACAACCAACTGAAGATCGGATGGCAAGGGCCGTTTACCGTCCTGAAAAAGATTTCTAAGGCTAACTACCAGATCTCTATTGAAGGAAAGGAGAAGGTTTTCCATTTAAATCTCTTAAAGAGATACTTGGAAAAACCAGTGCCAACCTCCGACCATCTCCTGACGATCGCCAAAACTGACGAAGATGACGATAGTGGCAGGGATATTCCACCGCTATCACAGGAAATCTTTCAAAAATGTCAGAAGCGGCGACGCTCTTTCAAGCGCGCATATGAGACATTCCAGGGGAAGGAAACTTTGAGGAGTGGACTTGAGTAGGAATTGGACAGAGATGGAGGGGGGAAGACGTGAGGGAAGAAGACAGACACCCCGAAGCTACGGTTATAGGAAATTAAACTCCATAACGTAGACATGGAGTGCTTCCATATCTTAAAGGGGGGAGGCTCTGTCACGTAGGGTTTATATTCATTTAATTTCCTACATCTTCTTCCTATTCTTTCACATAAACTCTCTCTTTTAATATCTCTGTACTTTTTTTTTCCTGTGTATTTTTCATCCATTCGTTTTGCGAATATTATTTTCATATAATTCGCAAACTTTACCTGTTTTCCTTTCTCTTAAACTGAGAATCGCGCTAGGACGATATTACGTAGATGTCAGGGCTGCAGGGCGTCAGAAGGCGTGATAAGTCGGTTCGCTGAACACAGGACGTAGCAAATCGTCTACATTCTCAACGAGCGCGCGAGCTTCTTCTCGGCATTAGTCCCGGTGAGGTGTGATACTTTACATCTGCACCGGTCAGTATCCAGACAATCCCAAACTGACACGGCGCTCACGGTGGGCCATGGTCAGCTGTAGCGTGAAAACTGCCCTGCAATGGAGTCAGGCTGTCTGGGATTTGAAACTGACACGCGTACATCGTGGTCAGTAGGTGACAGTTACGACACGCGTTAAGCGGACGTAAATGTTGGGAGTAGGGGAGATAATTTCGCTTGGCGAAATAAGTTTGGGCCCTTTGTCTGATTTTAAGATATTGGCCAAGTTTGAAACTTTAATTTCATTCTCGCTCATAGACTCCACAGTAGATAGGTCGCTCGAAAAACAGAATAGCTGTTAGCGAAGATCTCAGTTTGTTTCGGCAATTTGTCGAACTTCTAGACTTCCAGAAATATTTTCAGCATTTTTATTCTTAAGTTGTGCGACTACCTGTAATTCTGTGGTTGAGGTAATTAATATGATAGATATATAGATTTTGTGAGTGTTAAAGTGTTAAATCGCTTAATTCATTTTAATCTATTTCTTTAGCGCAGAAGAGAAATAAAGTGGTAGGCTATTATATTTTCTAGGGAAGCATTCAGTGGAAAGCAGACTAAAAATTTAATTTCTAGCTTATAACGGCAATTGTAGCTATTTATGAATTTAATTTAACTGCTAATACTCAGTCGAGTGTATTTTTCTAAACTAACGTATAAACTCTAGAATCCAGCCTCAGGAATGATGACGGGATACGCACGTGTTCCTAATTTATGAGGAATGCTGATTTTTAATTATAACTTACGTCACGGGAAGTTTAAATGATAAGCAAAGCTCTCTGCTTGCAAGTTTAAATGTAAGTATTAACCAGTACCGATTCTGTTTATTATATTATATGTGTTATTTTTCCTCCACACAGTGAAAGTTTTGGGGTGACCCTAACTTTACCAGCACCTAGTAGTAGTTTCCATACTTGTGAAGAAATAGACAGTCCTTATTTTGAACCACGTGGGTTTTCTCAAGTAACACTGATCTGACGGTGCAAGTTAGACAGAAATACTAATATCCCTATAACGGGTTTTCAAAGACTGTAATGATAAATACTGGACCTTGGAGCCAGCACTTAATTTCTTCTAGAAACTCTATATAATTTGCTGCCTGGTGGCGTGAATATTAACAATCATTTCCCGACTAGATTATATCTTGTGGACAAATCTGTGGTGTGACTAAAGTGAATCCTATACTGAGGGAAGGCACCGACCTGACATTCATCATTTTTTAGAAACCTACGCTATTGACACTGTGCTCTGCTAACTCCCGCGCCTGGAATAATTGTTAGGTGACTTAATCAGACATTTGAACAAATTTGCATACCCAAGTAGTCGTTCCCGGAGACTCCAAGTTAAACACGTCTTTTGGAACTGGGGACTTCTTGGCAGAAGACTGCATTTTTTGAGTCTGTGTGAAAATCTAAAATCAATGTGTTCCAAGAGGCAGCGAGCAAAGTCGTGAGTACCTGAATGAGAAGCCATGGCGGAATGAATGAGTGTACGCTGGTCTGAGTGATATTTTCACTATTATATCTTTGACACCCTGTTGCTGTCCTAATTTTTTTTTTCCAATCTGCATAATTTGTTGCTAAGGCTAGAGTTCTTGTGTTCTTGTCTTAGGTTAAATCAGATTTTTTTCAAACTCTGTGCATATAATTACGAGATAAAACAAAGAAAAACTCTTAGACTCAAACCCTATGTATCTGTGACTCTGGCGCCATCATCTGTTCTCTTAACGGGGCCGGGCTAAACCTAGAGTTAACACTATAACGGGGCTATCATCCTTGCAACATTTCCTTGAAATTTTTATGACTATGTGTATATGTATTTCCCTTGATGTACTTTCTTTGATGTTGTGAGCCGATTTTTCCTGATATTAAAATCGCTCTTGAACTAAATAATCGTGTTTGGTCAGCTCGTTCTAGATAATATATATATCATTGTTATAGTTTTCCCACGTCTGTGTGTTTACCTGTCGTCACGTGTATGTGCGTGCCTGTGAGTGATAGAAATATACGTAATATGTATATTGGTGTAGTCTGTCTGACGTTGTAACAACTGTTGTAGAAGATAGGTGAGAGAGAGAGAAGAATTCTTTTCGCTTTCAGAGACAGCCACTATATCAAATCTATCATCTCACGTGTGTGGAAATTCTATTACCTTT
The DNA here is from genome assembly GCA_024509875.1 of Oreohelix idahoensis. NCBI lineage: Eukaryota > Metazoa > Mollusca > Gastropoda > Stylommatophora > Oreohelicidae > Oreohelix > Oreohelix idahoensis. Next base: position 765,787 of record JAMPIV010001387.1, on the reverse strand, counting down.
CACTAACTCTCACTGAGTCTATCACCTATTCAAACCTATTCAGAAGGGACCAAACCTAGTCTTAATTCTCCTATCGGAAATCTACGACATCCCTTTCATCCTTCTTTTTGTTCCTGGTAGGTGTCTCATTCTATTCAAGAAATACTTCTTTAAATACCTTTCCCAACTTACAGACACAATTAACCATCTTTCTCAATATATTAAATATTTCCGAAGGCGGGCTTTGCCTCTAGAAGTACACATGAGCCTGTAACTTTCATCAGAAGACACAGTCTATTCCTAACACATCTTATACACATCGTATCGCACAGCTAGATTAATCAATATAATTACACACAATTATATACAGTTATATATAAATAGATTCGTTCTTACCCTCAGGTGCACACACAGACTAGCCCTCAATGGTTGAATAAGGTCTGCTACAAAGTGCAGAAGGCAAACGCTTGCATTAATATATGCTCTACTTTCCCCGCTCTCTGTGTTTTTCAAATCGTGACTGACTGGAGTTTGTTTAGGCGTAAGAGATGAAACCCCTTAGGAATGCAATAACTATCCAAAAATGTGGGTACCGTTTGGCCTTGTGTACAATGTAGGAAAACTACTTTTTAAAATTATCTTCGTTATTCCTGATGCGATTTTAGTCAATTAAAGTTTACCTTATACTTAGAATAAGGCTTTACATATCTATATAATAATCATTTTGGTTACTATTTGCATTTTCTGTTATGCATAGTTTAAACAGCTAAACTTAAGTCATCCTGAAGCTTCGAATGACTTTAACCTAAGATTTCTCCCGTCCTATAATATTATTAGTAAAAGTATCACTACTTACGGGTAGAGTAACATACCTAATATTGTTTTGATAACCTCTGCCACGTGGTACTTCTTCTATACTGCTGTAGCAAAATTCTGAAGTTAATCATGTTACACAAAATAGGGTCTGGCCATCTTTATTTTCCCAGCAGTTGTAAACACGGGACCAAAAAAGCGTTTTCATTGGTCGGTGTATCATATCTTTTTACAATGTATGGCGCGCCGTAGGACCAGAGTTATTAGAATTCGTGATGTGAAACAGACGTCATTCCACGACAAGGCGCTGGGGTAGTTATCTTAATTTAGCTGGTCAGTTTGAGACAAGTGTTGTCGCTGGAGTCTTGTTTGATTGATGCTGGTTCTTAGTGAATTCTTGACTTTTCCTTCTCGTGTCAGTAGTTAAATGGATTGTAGGAAACCGTTCGTTGTATGTGTAAGTTTCACAAGTTTGCCGCTACGAATGTCCTCTAGACTCGTCTCTTATTGTTGGTGTCCAAAACTAAATACCAGAAACTAGTACCAGTAACTAAGGAGAAAAACAATATAGCATCACCCGTAAATCTTTTGTCTCCAGATTTAGGCATCAAGAGATTTTCACTTTCCTCCACAATTCCATCTTCCTATGAATTTTCTGATGCCCATGAGCACGAAATCTCTGACCACCGAGACAAATTATACCGTGTTAGGAGAACGAAAGAGTGCAAATGAATCATAGTACAACGTAAAAACATCTGTCTATCTGAATAACAGTGTTGACATATAAAAATGTATATATCATGATATTATCATCATATTCTTTCTGCTCCCTACATAGCATAGGGCTACCTCTGCTATTTGTTCCATGTGAGGAAAGCCACACCAAACAGTCACTAGCTCTTGTAGTGGTGGTTAAGTGACAATTTATGTTACATGATGAGGTTGCTGACCTCATTTACAACTTTACATAAATAAGCATATTTATACATGTTAAATATATATATATATATAAAAATGAGATAATATACACATAAGACTCCACCATTTGTAGGGTATCAGACGCTGTTGCACAAAGTGTTCTCTAGTGCTTATTGTAACTGTGGAGATGCAGTCTTCCCACGTCACGCCACTGATATTTGCTAATCTACAAATCTTTTCTTTAACACTTGGGGAAGATTCTTTAGAATCGTGACTATAAAAAAATTATACGCATGTAAACACTCGAGTATAAGTCGAGAAATGTATCCATATTTTGGAACTTAAAAACATCTACTCCGACTTGCAATCGAGTGAAAAAAAAAATTCATTAAATCGATCAGTGTTGCACCTCCTCTCCCTTGCTACCGCATACTGGGTTCCGTTTTGTAGGCTGAAATGCGGGACGCTATTTCCGCCTTTCGCGCAAAACAGAGCGCCTTATGTCTGTTCAGTTGTACAAGCGCTGAGATATCGGCTTCCGCAACTTTCCATTAGTGATGTTGTGGAGAAAATGTGGCAAAAGAAAGTTGGTATAACATGCTGCGTTAAAAATACTACATTTGACTTATTGATGAGAATATTTATGATAATATTTATTATAAGATTTTATGATGTTGTGATAAACGAGCGCCAAAGCCATATCGCTCTATCTTTTCGTACATCTCTTTTATTTTATTTTCTCCCACATTTGTGCTCTTTCATCCCACATTTGCTATTTCATCGTTTTTGATTACTCGCATCTGGTATCTAAAGAACAACATTCTTTTGATTCAGTTTACCACCTTGTTAAACACACCTGGGTTTATCCTAATCTTGCGAAACCTCAGCTTGGACTGAATAAAACATTTTTTTATAACCAGTCCCTGTGTAAATAACTGTCACACATACCAGCTTGGGATACTATTATTTTGAGAGACACCAGGTGGACAACATTCAGGGCTGAGCCGTTGTTTAAACAAAACATGGTCGCCGTGGCGCAAAATACAATAGAGGGTGGCACGATAAAAAAACTTGTTACTATGTAAGTGACAATGGACCGAGGATACAAAGGCCGCGACCAGAAGCATTGAACAAAGCTTGACACGTGGGGCGAAAGCGCCAGAGAGCGATGTGACAGTTGGAAAAGGGGGGGGGGGGGACATTTTTGTATTGGCCAGCCAATTTTCTCAACAGTAAATAAATATTAGACAAACATAAAGGTATGTTTTCAGGCACTCGTAAGAAATAAAGAAGTAGAAAACTAGACAACAAAAAAACAACAGACGTGAGTGGCTTACCCAGGACTCGAACCCGGGACCTTCCGTGTGACAACCCCGCCTAGCTATGCAAGCGAATCACACTATCCTCTCTGCTATCAAGGTATCACCAAAAATGATGCTTCGATGACGGGTCACTAGTGCGACCTGCAACACTTAACACCGGAAATTTACCACGGGCAGTCCACCTATTAATGACGCAATCACTTCTGCTGTTCCGCTATTATACAGTAAAGGTCAGACCACACAAGTCAAAGACCTTAATACTGTGTCTAGTAAATTATAGAAGACTAAGAACAGTAAGTACAGGAAAGAGGGTTGGTTTTGGTAGTGTATAAACATTTATAACACATAAGGAAGGGAAACCCGAGGCCTGCAAACAGTAAATAAATATTAGACAAACATAAAGGTATGTTTTCAGGCACTCGTAAGAAATAGAGAAGTAGAACACTAGACAACAGAAAAACAATAGACGTGAGTGGCTTACCCAGGACTCGAACCCAGGACCAAAGTGTGGTCACAAATTATCTCAACACCTGTTTGTCAGGCAAGCCCGGCAACAAAAGTTGGTCGCGAATAGTCCAACTGTTACGTGTCGTTTTAGATTGTGGATGTTAATATTATATAACAGGATGGTTCCTGTGGCCAAGATGACATCTAGGGTAGCAAATCTCTCAGGACACCGCAACCAGCCCACACCACTCAGAATTATTTGATTCACAACTGACGAAGTGGACAATATACAATTTATTAAAGACTGCACGCAGCTCCACATGGAATACAGTTTATGCCAACATATAATGGCAGATAATATGCAGTAGACGAAATACCGAAGGCAGTCAGTCCATGTCAGGAAGGCTGTCCTTTAGTTCTCAATATGATTTATTATCTCTCCACACTCGACGCTGAGCAATTATACTTCTGGTCAATACAGATAACTAGATGACTAGATACATCTCACCAAAGATCTTGATATATTAGTGATAACAGAACTCCATTTTAAACACTTTAACAATCAAGAGCTCAAATACATTACGTCCACTCGCCATGACACACACTCGTATCTCCCCGCTTTTCTGCTCCTCTCGTTTCCCGTGAGCCAGCCAAGCATATCGGCTTAACGTCACTCACCTGTCTTTATCAGTGACCCGTATAAAATAAAAAAAACAAACAGCCCTGTTGAGCTTAACATATAATATGAATTTTAATCATAACATTACCCCCCCCCCCCCCCCCCAAATAATGGAAACAAAGTTTTCATTATTTCCGTGGTGTGAGTATACCAACACTAGAGTGAAATATAGTAACATCAAATTTCACTATAAATAAGAACTAGTATAGCACCCAGGTTTCTGCCATAGGGTAGGCAATTTAACACTAAAAGTGTGGTCGATAGTTAATACCAAAGCCAATGTCTCCTTTAGACAAAATTCTATTTAACCGCAATGTGAGGTCGCCATAACTAATAGTACTCAACATATTAAAAATGATGGTAGCAATACATGCCCTCACATACCTCACACCGTCACATAACGCCTGTCGTCCACTATCAGTAGTCACTTAATTAATTCATGATCAACATAAAAAATGCAAAGTAAAAAAGAATAAACAAATATGCAGCAGCATAAATAGATTAAATGAAGCAGGCAATCCTATTAGTAAAATGAATGAATGCAACATCTTACGCTAAAAAAGTTAAAGTCATTTGTACAACTTAAGTGTTAGAAAAAGTGTGTTCTTCTTCTTTGATCCTTAGCCGCCGACCGTCAAAGCAGTCAGTTGCCATCACGCCTAGTGGCATCTTGTAGGGCAACAACAAATTGATTCCACTTTGCTCGGTCGGTGGCCACCCTTCGTACAGTGCCCCAGCTCTGGTTCATTCTTTGCATCTCAGCCTCCACAGTCCTCCGCCAGGTTGTTTTTGGTCGGCCTCTCTTTCGTTTTCCTTCAGGGGTCCAAAGCATAGCTGTTCTTGTGATGGCATCGGGGTCTCTTCTGAGGACATGGCCAACCCAGCTCCAGCGTCTGCCAGCTATGATGGTGTGCATATCCTCTTGCTTGCTATGAGTATGCAGATCTTGGTTAGTGATGGTATTCGGCCAAAAGATTCGGTTAATTTTTCTTAGGCATGTTGTGTGAAAAGAGGACAATTTCGATATTTCCTTCTCTGTAACTCTCCAGCATTCCGCACCATAGAGAAGCACAGAAAGCACACAGCTCTGATATAATCTTAATTTTGTGCTGTATTGGGAGGACTTCCAGATAATGTTTAGGCTAAAGAAGGCTGTTCTTGCCTTATTCATTCTGATGTTGATGTCTTTGCCTGCCCCGCCGTTTGGTGTTACTATGCTTCCTAGGTATGTGAAGGTATCTGTCTGTACCAGTTACTGATTCCTTACTGATATGAGCTCAGGGTTGCTCACATTGAGCGTCATGACCTAAGACTTCTTTAAATTGATGTTCAAGCCCACCTGCTGGCTAAACTTATTAAGTCTATCCGTTTTTTCCTGGATGTGTTGATGTGAATGTGCTTGTAGTGCAATGTCATCTGCATATTCCAGATCTTCCAATGTAGAAAATGTTGTATATCTTATTCCTCTTGGACTGCCCTCTGTTGTCTGGCGCATCACCCAGTCTATGACTGTTAAAAATAGAGTGGTTGATAAGGGGCATCCCTGTCGTACTCCTGTCTTCACCTCAAAGGTTAGGTTGCTCTGCCCAACACTACACGTAAAGTTGGCATAAAGGCTTTTCATGATTGACACAATGCAGCTTGGAATTCCATAAGCCCTCAGTATTTTCCATAAACTGTCCCTATGTATGCTGTCAAAAGCCTTTTCAAAATCAACGAAATTAATGTAAAGCTGTCTTTGCCATTCTGAGCACTGCTCTATAATGTTCCTATGATCTACACATCTTCTGTTCTTTCTAAATCCTGCTTGTTCTTTCCTCAGTTTGAGGTCTACTGCCTTTGAAATTCTGTGTATAATTATCCTGCCTAGTATTTTGCTGAGAACTGAGAAAAGAGTGATTCCTCTCCAATTATTGCAGTCTGCAAGATCTCTCTTCTTGGGCAATTTGACAATTATTCCTTTGTTCCACTCTGATGGTGTTGTCCCCGTTTTCCATACTTGTGCAGATAGTGGTTCTAATAGTTCTGCTGCTAGCTCAGGGTCTGTCTTAAATAGCTCTGCATTTAAGTTATCATGGCCCGGAGCTTTGCCGTTCTGTAACCCTTTGATTGTTGTGATGATTTATTCTTTTTATGGAATGTCTGTATTTACATCTAGATCGTTTTCAGCTACAGGAACATTCAATTGTGTCTCTGGTGGTTCCTTGTTCAGAGTTTCTCTAAAGTGCTCTGCCCATCTTGTTTCCTGTCCCTCTGCTGTCGTGATGAGATTACCTTGCTTATCTCTTACTAATGTAAAAAGTGTGTTGTGGTGCCAATAAAAAAAGTATAATCTTGCACCTAACGATATTGTGTGTCCAATCAGGTAATAATACACTTATGTATGGTACAAATTGATAATAGTATTGAAAACCCTCAAAACGTTTACTGAATAATTAGTGTGAGTATAGTAAAGAATGTGTCAAAGACCGAATCCTATCCCACGAATTAAATCTAATTAACCGCTAATTAACGCAGTGTATTAACAGTAATAATGTCATAGTATTCTACACACTTATGACATTATTACTGTTAATACACTGCGTTAATTATTCTACACACTTCACCCGTGTGTTGCCGGGGCCCGAAAGGGGAGCAAAGAATAGTAACACTGCACCCTACCACGCATGTCGTAAAAGGCGACTAAGGAGGGTTGGGCATGGGGCTGTTTACCCCATCCCGTAAAAACTTTGCACAGTGGGCTGATCACCTGCTTGCCAACCAATCTGATTACGGAAACAACGATAGATTGTTTGGTCTGTTTCTGTTCCACAAAGATGCCACTAGGCGTGGTGGAAACAGCGACAGATTGATCAATTTGTTGTTGCCCTAAGACGCCACTAGGCGTACTGGCCACATACTGCTTTGCCGGTTGGTGGCTAAGGATGGAAGAAGAGAAGAAGAGATTCTACACACTTGTGGAATAATAAACTAGAGTCCCAAGTTCATGTTTCTGATCCTCTGCTACATTCTCGTATATGTCGCAGTATAATGTAACTGTAAGCACGATATGATTCTAGTAGTTGCATCCCCTTGACCAAGCAAAACATTCTTTAGTACTGTCCTTCATCTTGAGACGTCGTGGCAATAATACCATAAAACAAGATTTTGCATTCAAAATATCCATATGTCACATATGTCTGCTATTAAAGATACATGTTTGTGTTTATGCACATAAACTACGTATGACAACTGTTCAAAAGGTCGAAGACATCCCGGTAATGAGCTGAGCAACAGGAGATAGAACCCAACATTGGCGATATGAGCATTCATCATCATCAGGTGCCGAGTGAACCGATCAATATATATACGTCTGCCAAAAGAGTCCTTGAGCGATTTCTTTCAATTTGCGACGACAAAGTTAAGATAATTGTGAGCCTTGGCATGCATCACAGAGCGTTTGTACATTCATTCCTTGCACAGAAACGATAAATCTGGACATTTCTGTCAGCATCAGCATTGTCAGCAACACAGTTCATTAATAGTGGAATGTTCCACCGATCAACACGTGACGAAGTCAGTTAATAGGTTAGCTGTACCCTCATTAGGTATCTGCATTTGCCGTGTTGTCAGGTGATAGTGAGTCTTTCACACAGGGGACAACATATCCGTGAAAACGTTCTTATTGCCCTTAATGGCACGAATGACAGTCGTAGGGTTAGACCGCAAGTGATGCTCTGGCCGCTCTTTCATTACGAAATTTTGCAGTTTTCAGTGGGTGTCAATTTACGACTGAAGTACAGAATAGGATGCAGATACTCATCGAATTCCTGCATAAGTGTACCACGGATTCCTGACCCAGAGGCGTCGACTCTAAGGATAAAAGGAAATCGAGCATCAGACAATCTCAAAATTGGTGATTTAAAAAAAATAAATAACATTTAAGTATATTTAAAGAAACATTACCCGAATGTCAGCAAACAATCTTATGTGGAGAGTTCTTTCTTAATAACGAAGACAGAACTGAAGTAATTTCTGAAACATTAGGCACAAATTTCCATAATTTTTTTTTTTAATCCAACTGTTTCCTGCGGAAGGCTATATCCACCCGTGCTATGTCGTCTAATTTGTTCAATTCCTTTTCACGCTCAGTGGTAGCAAAGTTTTTTAGAGCTTCTCCCTCCAATCCACATTTCTTTCCAAACTTAACAAAATACTCCAAGGTAGTCATAATTCACTATTATTGTGGCTTCAAATAGTCCAGTAATAATTCAAATAATATATATTTTTAATAAGTGAGCAATCTCAACAACAATTATTTCACCACTCAATACCAATCAACTGCAATAGACTATAGATGTTATTTTAGGAGCAAAAAAATGAGATACTAAGAAGATTACAGTATAACAGTAGACAGAGCCAACCGAAGAAAATACTAATGAAAAAACCAAGGCAATAATTAATGAATTGTAGAAAAATGAAAAACAAATTCGGCTCTACCACATTTTAACAATACAAGCACGATTTCACAACATATAATACATCTAATAACTGAATGATAGCAAGATTAGATGAACAAATTTACAAACAATAATGGAGACTGAACCAAATAAAATACAATTAACCTGACAACGACTAAAAATTTACAAATAAACAGGGCAAAACAGCTAACAAAAATGGTGATGGTAATCTCAATGGTAGCAGTAAACCCACAGATTTGTAATGTCGACCCCACTATTTGAGAAAATCATGAACCCTACCTAAAGACCAACCAATAATTCACGACCATGGGAGTGGTATTATAAATTAATGGTTCCCTCGCCAACCAACCAGCCTATCCCACAAACATGTAAATACAAATATAACACACAAAAAAGAACCCTGTCAAATAAGATTCTTCAAGCCACACACTGTATCTATCTATAAATATACTTATCTGCTTATAAGAAAAAAAATTCCTCCTGGCTTCAACCTCTGGCTCAGGGAATGACGATACACATACAGTGCTGCGATCAGGGTTAGACTTAGAAAACCGGCTTGTAGCCTATCAACACTGCCATCTTGAAAATTATTCTGCCCAATGCAGAAAATGTAGCCCACCGACTTGAAAAATTGCTGCACCAACACATGTTCAGATCCCAGCTTGGCCCCCAAAATTAGGCTGTTACGTGTCGTTTTAGATTGTGAATGTTAATATTATATAACAGGATGGTTCCTGTGGCCAAGATGACATCTAGGGTAGCAAATCTCTCAGGACACCGCAACCAGCCCACACCACTCAGAATTATTTGATTCACAACTGACGAAGTGGACAATATACAATTTATTAAAGACTGCACGCAGCTCCACATGGAATACAGTTTATGCCAACATATAATGGCTGATAATATGCAGTAGACGAAATACTCTAGGCAGTCAGTCCATGTCAGGAAAGCTGTCCTTTAGTTCTCAATATGATTTATTATCTCTCCACACTCAACACTGAGCAATTATACTTCTGGTCAATACAGATAACTAGATGACTAGATACATCTCACCAAAGATCTTGATGTATTAGTGATAACAGAACTCCATTTTAAACACTTTAACAATCAGGAGTTCAAACACATTACGTCCACTCGCCATGACACACACTCGAATCTCCCCGCTTTTCTGCTCCTCTCGTTTCACGTGAGCCAGCCAAGCATATCGGCTTAGTGTCATTCACCTGTCTTTATCAGTGACCCGTATAAAATAAACAAACAAACATCCCTGTTGAGCTAAACCTATAATAGGCACAATCGTTATGAATTTTAATCATAACACCCATCCACTTTTGGACTGACAGGGGACAAGAGAGATCATGGTAAGGAAACACCAGAGGGACTCTTAGCTGTTGGTTGTATGGGCGGAGTTGTACGTCACCGGTCCAAGGGACCGACATTTGACTTTTAGAGATAATATACCACGCAGCTTGCTAGAGAGATGAGTCCAGTTTTTCAACATTGTGGTGTAAAGAGAAATCCCCAAACGTATAGCCTGCAATTAATTCAGTGTGGGTAAATATTTCATATCTGTGTGTATTGTGTTCTTAAAGGATTTTGCGAAGGGAAAAGAAAATCTTATACAAATTATTAATACTTTTTTGTTATTCTGTATTCATCTTAACCTCGCAGCTAAATGTGCAAAAGACAGTTTTTCAATTAATTCTTCTCATAAATGCTTAATAAAATCAGAAGATTTTTCTCTAAGATGATAGGCTGATAGGAATTAATTAAGAGTTCATACTTCACCTTTTACTTTATCTTCATCTAGCTTGTTAAATCATCATCAAAGTCTTTCATACGCACTCACTCGCATGCACAATATATTTCACATCATAGAGATCAATAGCGAGAAGTAGAACAAATGCGAAAACTTACGAAGACTTTTGTGTGTCTTCAGTCCATCAGAAGTCTGAGTCTACACGCTACGTGTCTAGTCAGAAATTAGTCATCAAAACGGACATTTGGTTTGCAGAATTCGCCATAGGATATTCTTCGTTCCTCACTTAAAAAGGAATATTTCTCGCCTCGCTCAAGAAGGTGGACGCAGCATTTTTCGACAACATATATCATATGCGCAGATGTTCAATACATAGTTATAACAACTTCCAGTCACTCGAAACCTTACTACAGGAGTCAAGCTGAAGCTCACAGTTGATTACTCATATCAAGTTTAGCTCCCTCGGAAGCGTACTATCTGAAGTCAAGCTAAAGAGCTCAAAAGTTGAATGTCATATTTATACCAAGTGAAATACACTCTTAAGCGCATTCTATGAAGCAGACTCCAAAGTATATATTATGAATCACGATTACATACGCAAGATAATGAGTCTACATATCACTAACATTTCGTGAAGATTTCCAGTCTGGCCAGTACCCACCGGAGATTAGACAACAGACATTTTCATACGACAACTATTAACTGTTGATCAACGCTACAGAGATATACTCAAACAGTGAAGGACTATATATATATGAACCCTATATATATATATAATAATAATAATAATAAATTCTTTAAGCACCAAACATGGCGCATAAGGCAGAAACCAGTGCTCTCCAGTTTGTTCGTTGCGACGCCACTCCTCTTAGCTCTTGCACATTATTTAGGCCCAACGTTCTTCCTTCTCTTATTATTGTTCTTCTGAGTGTTTCTTTTGGTCTTCCTTTTTTCCTCTTACCCTCAGGAACCCAAGTGAGCGCCTGTAGTGGTATTCTGTTGTTTTGCATTCGTAGGACATGACCGATATATGACCATCGTCTTTTCCTTATATAGTCAGAGACATATTTCTGCCTAGAGTCTTCTCTTATTTGTCGATTAGTCTTGAATTCTTTCCAACTGATGTTCATGAGTTTTCTAAGACATTTGTTCTCGAATGTATTCAGCTTGTTCTCCAATGATTTTGTTATTTTCCAACTCTCACAGCCGTATGTTAACACTGAGATAACATTTGAATTAAACAGACGAAGCTTGGTATGTATATTCAATGATCGTAATTTCCAAATGTTAGATAATCTATTGAAGGCGCTAGCTGCCAAAGCAATTCTAGTATGGATTTCTCTTGTTGTGTCACCATCCTGAGTCATTTTACTGCCTAAATAATTGAAACTTTCAACTTTCTGTAGTTTTTCCCCGTTCAAGATGATATCAAAGGTCTCGTTAGAAAAGTTCATAGCTTCTTTAGTTTTAGAGGCATTTATTTGGAGACCTATTTTAACCGAGAGATGACACAAATTATTTATTGCTTCTTGGGATTGTCTTGGTGTTGAACTTAAGAATGCTACATCATCTGCGAAATCCAGGTCCCCCAGGAATTTTCCATTTGTCCATTTTATACCCAATTGTTCATTGTGGGTATAGTTTCTCATAACCCAATCAATAGCTATTCCAAAAAGTAGTGGTGACATAATACAGCCTTGTTTCACCCCTGTTTCTACTGTAAACCATTCTGTATTCCCTTTATTTGTTCTAACACAACATCTTGCATTGTCATATAGCGCTTTGATTATATTCACATATTTTGTTGGAAAACCATAGATTGTAAGTGTCTTCCACAATGATGGGCGGTGTAGACTATCAAAGGCTTTTTGAAAATCGACGAAGGTGATAATAAGTGGCGATTGCCTTTCCACTGATTCTTCTATAATTGTTCTTAGTGTGAATATTTGATCAATACATGATCGTTTCGGCCTAAAACCCGCTTGTTCTTCTCTGATCTTTTCGTCAGCATGCAATTTAAGTCTTTCTAACATCATGCAACATAATAATTTTCCAGGTACTGATAATAGAGATATACCACGCCAGTTATTACGGTCTGATAGATCACCTTTCTTCGGTAACTTTACAATAATACTGTCTTTCCATTGTTGTGGTGGTTGTTCTTCTCTCCATACTTCATTTATAATATCTAAAATTCTCAAGAGGTTGTTGTCATTAACTGCTTTAATCATCTCCCCTGAAATTTCGTCAACTCCAGCAGCTTTAAAATTTTTAAATCTTTTAACGGCTTGTTTGATCTCGTCCAGCGTGAATTCATCGCAAGTTATTGGCAAGGTGGTTGTGGGTGTTTCATTATTAAAATCAGGTGTTACTGTTGGTGGTGGTCTGTTTAGCATATATATATATATATATATATATATATATATATATATATATATATATATATATATATATATATATATATAATATATATCGTCAACGTTGTCAGTACGACACCAGTTTTCACCAGAACGTCCTCAACTTAGAGATACCCCACTCGACATAACTTATAACAACTTGGGACTTTCTATGCATACATGTGAATCATCCTATCCGGACGAAGCATTTAGAGACACATGGTCTGTGTAGATTACTCACCAGTGTGTTTCACCATGATACGTCGCAGCAAATCAGCGTGGCAAGGAAAACAAGTAAAAGCAATTTTTTTAAAAACTATTGAATCAGATTTCTCATAATATCCAATTCCGCGCACTGATACAACAGTGCTCTGATATAAACATAACATACAGTAATCCCATCCAGTAGACACCCACTTCTTGCGGTAAGCTATATTGTGAAGGCGGAGCTTTAAATCGCTAAAGCCGGAAGCTAACTGGGTCTCGAAAGCGGGAGGCTAACGAAACAATAAACTGGCATCATTCATGATACAACCTTGCTGCTTCATTAAACGGTTTTAACAAAATATCTTATGTAATAGTGTAACAATGTTTGAATCAGTTTTATTAGGATATTAATTGTCGTAATTATGAAAATAAAAATATTCACTCTTATAAAATGCAAACGATATACGGTCAATAAAAATGTCCATCATGCTTTCGTACTTCATGTCATGCGTACAGAAGCATGCACAGATATTTAAACACTTGTTCTAAATATTGGGCATTTAGTTTTTATTGTTTTTTAAAGTGTGTCCCGAAGGTACTATTATAATGAGATTAAAAATAATGCGTACTTTTTACTAGGCTGAAACTGATAGAATTTTCAGAAAGTTATGGCAGTTCTAATGCAATGCGGGTATTTGGAATCGACGATAAAAACCTGTTCCAGAGTGGCGAAAAATAAAAGAACAGTAGCAAGAAATGCCGAATACGAAACGAGCGTGGAGAGGAAACACTTCGTCGTTTAAGGCTCTTGAAGAAGAAAAAAAAATGGTTTTAATTCAGCGGCAAAATGGCTGCATCATTACTCGAAGATAAATTCGCATTTGCGCCCTTGAATTGCCAAGGGCTGGAAATTATTGCAACATGCCATAGTTATCGAAATCTCTTGCATCAGTTTTTTTTATTTATTTCGACATATATTCGTGTGGTTAATTTGGAAGGTTTTTAAGTCCCAAAATCTATTGGTCGACTATATAGTGGGATGGACCTATGCTCTGGTATATATGGTAATTATCACTATATGGGTGTCTTGATTTGTATCACTCACCTACGTGTCGTTTACTATTTAGGAAGGATTTTTATTAAAATTTGAAGGATAATTACCTGTTTTGCCTGAAAAAAATTACGTCACTGTTGAGTTCAGTTTTAGTTGTAAAGATGGTAGCCGTAAGCCAGTGGAAGGCGTCACCGGTCCAGCTCAAATACGCGAATGGTAGTAAACAACAAACGTCAGAAAATGTTCCTTAAAATGAACTCCAACAAGTATAGTTCAACGGGTTAACAATTGGCTGCACACAAGTCGGCGATGACAGTACATATATATTTTATTAACATGACACCAACGGAGTGCAACGAGAAAATCATAGTTACAGATGCGAAGATCACACGTCGAAATGTTAATACTACTGTTAACAGTTGTTGCAGATTCTCTAACAGTCAAGTTCTCTTATATTCCAGTGACTAAGGATCACAAACTGTTACCGTATAATATTCTTCTCATTCAAGTCCATTGACCTTCTTTCAAGGACGTCTATCATGGTAACGTATTCATACTCCAGGATAAAATCTTCCATATTACATTTATTAAATTCCCAGACGTTCTTCATACATAGCGTTATATAGCATATAGTTTCACACAAAGTCATACACGATAATACGAACAGGTTAGAGATTCCAGTTGGCTAACCTCTCCCATTCTATGCCACGATTCTGGCACTGTTGTAACAGCATATTAAAACATGTGCATAAAGTAATCAATAACTTCTTCCACTCGTAGGAATCATTCTTCTACGATACAAATCCTAAAGGCAAACGACTCTGTAGATCCATTCTAGGAATAACGTATTCCCGCTAGACTAGTATTAGAGCGGCCTTATAATACAGCTTTAAATAAGAAGTGGGGCGATAACTTACGTGACATTGCTGCTATTGGTTTCGACCTGAAGACCAATACAGATCACTAGAATAAATGGCTTTCCATAAACATGCCATTGAATACAAATATAATATAACAATCATGGACATAAACAAGTTCCATGTTGCCCCTTCAAATCATGACGTCACAAACTACTCAACTAGGTTACCCGTGCGTTCCAAAGCAACACTCACTGCTTTGTGCACGTCAGTGCGCGAATCATTCGACCGCACAAATAATATAACTATATCAAGACTGGTGCGTACATTTGGCAGGACCGAAGACTACCCCCTTAGGTAATAAATGTACGTAACAGTCACATGTTTTGATCGTTATTGCTATGAGTAGATGTCTGCACAAAAATATAAACAAACAAGTTATTATGTAGCGACCATCTCTTCTTAATTCTACAATATGCCCCATCTTATCTACCCAGATGGACGTAAACAATTTAACTCGTTATCTGAAAATAAACGCCGGTGTCTCGCCCCTCATTAGATAAGACCCAAGCGATTGAAGGTGTTTTCTTAATCTCTAATCTATGATCGTCTCACGTGAGTGTTGACTTTCGACAATTAATAAATAAACATGCAAGAGTGACCGAACCCTGATATTTGGTGATTATTTAAAGGGAGCGTACTTCTGATGAAAAGATAAGTTTCGGTAAATAAGGACGACGAGGAAGATAGCAGAAAGATATCCAGAAAAAAAATATTAGTGAATTAGACGTTCAGTATGATTGGTAGCTTCGTACTTTCAGTTATGTCCAGGACCTTCATCTCTTTCTCACACTTGAACCTCAGCTGCGGTCGCCGGCTGTTCTTTTGATTAACTGCTAGCAAATATCGTTGAGCATGCGACTATCTTCCATGCGGCGAACATGGTCACGCCAGCGAAACTTTCCCTCGTCCTTACGAGATCTTACGTCTCTTACGCACGTGTGCTGGCCGCTAAGAATCTTTGCCAGCCGATGTGCGACCACCTGCAGGCTTAAGACTTCTATAAATTAGGCGACTCCCTTTTTCAAGTGCTTATGTCACCAGGAAATTTCTGACTGTTAGTGAGACGCTGCCGATAGTGCTGTCGACCAGCTACATTGTGTGGTAGAGGAAATTCTGTACATACTAGCAACAACCCGCCAAAATTGGAAGATTTGTAATTATAGTGTGTTGTTTTTGCTACACGTATTACATTGCTGCTTCTTCTATAGTCTCGCTTGCTCGCTGTGAATGACGTGATCGTCTCTTCCTTTTAGCCATCTTATCATTTTGATCCATAATACTAAGTCTGCAATACTTTAAATTAAAATTGTGTCTTGAAGACACAATAAAAAAACTTACATTTTTAAGAAAATGATGAGTTAAATCCGTTTCCCGAATGAAACTGGACAGAAGAGTATCTTGATTGTCTGTTGATTTAATCTGCATCTCCGCACCTTCCTGTCTCCAGTTCAAGTTGTTGGCTTCTTTTCATAATCAAACTGTTTGCTCGCTGTGAATGACGCGGTCGTCTCTTCCTTTTAGCCATCTTGTCATTTTGATCCATAATAATAAGTCTGCAATACTTTAAATTAGAATTTTGTCTCGAAGAAACAATCGGAAAACTTACATTTTAAGGTTATTTTTAAGAAAACTGATGAGTTAAATCCGTGTCTCGAATGAAACTGGACAGAGGAGTATCTTGATTGTCTGTAGATTTAATGCACACCGTCACACTTTGCTATTTTCGCGAGAGTACATATAAGGGGAAACAATACAATATTCTCTAACTTTCAAACACAGTTCCACCCCTTTAGCTGTGCTCGAAAGCTAATGTACTCTCTCGAAAATGGAAAAAAGTGCGCAAATGGCAGTGTGCAAAGTGTCATAGACCGACCGACCGACCGAAGTACTTTACGGCGGTAATTATGGTATTGGATCGGAAGATCACTTAATTAGCAAGCTAGTTTGGTTATGGGAACTTAGACACAATCAGGGCTATCACACTTAAAGTATTTATTTTAATATCAACCTTCATGACGGATTAATAATTATAAGTTCGCCACCTACCCTTAAACCTCGAAGATGTGTCATCTAGTAATTTTTTTTCAAAGGAAAGTGTGTGTGTGTTAAGGACGATTTTTCCTAAACCAATGTAACCCCAACTCAAGCGGCTGATACGATTTCCTTAAGAAAATTTTCTTCTAACAAGAGATGTAAATATTTGTGTTTCAATGATGACTCCATCATTGATGGTACAACCAACAAGGGTTACCAATGAGTTCATTTATAGGTTTTATTATCATATATAATATATCAGTATGTAAATATTGATGTTATTCAATGTATATCAGCCCAGTTGAGGTAACACTATATGGGCTTTTCGATTTGCTTTTGCTAATTTTGAAAGACGCGTTGTGCGGGCGGACAAACGTTCCTGCAGGCCTTTTAAAGTCGGGCTCACCGGACAAAGTTGTCATGCATGAATGCTTACATACACAGGCCTACAGCCTTGCATAACCGCTGGCTGGGTACGCCTGTTTTTTTTAAAATTTCACGTGAATGACCGCCAAGCTCACCTACATTACGCTTGGCTATCGATTGGTCAGTAACAAAGGGGGAATGCCCTCGGTTGTGGTTACCTAGTTTGGCCGCTCGTAAGCACATGTAATCAATAATGACCGGAGGGGATTTCCAAGCAATAGATATATTTCATGTAAACATAGATTGTTGAGATAATGTAAACTGTACCTTCCCCATTATACTATAAACTTATATATATCTAGATAGTGGAACCCTAGTTAAGGCTAGTGGCTAGTAGCGGTTTGTGTGTATTTATTTTCTGTGAAGCTCCTATAAGCTGCCAGGAGAACACTGGGAAACTTATTAAGTCTCCGCCTGATTTGTTCTGTACTCATCTCATCTCATAATCGTAACCTCATCTACCCCGTGAAACGAGGTGTAGAGGGGACCCAAGTGCACAAGGCCCATGGGCAGGACATGTAATCAAAGTGACTTGGCAAACAGGTGATTAGCCCATTGTGCCCGAACTTGCCCTCATGTGTACTCATATGCGCTATAAAACCTCCGAACCATCGAGACGTCATTCCAGCCAAAATGGACAGAGCCTCACATACCCGAAGGTTTCGAGGGATGTCCTTCCTCATCTGCACCAGCAGTCCACTCAGATTGGTGTACCACACACAGTCAGTAAAGACAAAGGTCGCCTGCGGCTCCCCTGCATTTAATTACTGTACAACCAAAAGTCGCGATTGCTGGATTTGTTACAGCGACCATTTAATTGCTGACTAGGTCGCAATTCGCTGCTCAGATCTTCAATGTGAAGTAAATATTCCTATAGTACACAGTGTCGGTACCTTGCTGCAGCTGCATCCCAGTGAAAGAGAGCCGAGAATAATTCCTTGTTCACCTATCTTCGGGAATGCTCTGACCCCCTGCGCGTCAGCTCTGACCCGTCCCAGCACACGCGCAGTCGCATTTTGACTGGCCAGCGTCATTGGCTATAGTAGGGCGAGTTGCTTTCACAGCCTGATTTTCAGCCCGCCTAACCCTTTGGATACCTGGTTACCTTAATATTTGTGTAACCTGTGGATAGTATTTCCCACTGAAGTTTGCATTTTGTGGATTTAACTGTTATTTTCACAACTCACCGCAGAAGAGAAAGGGGAGAGAATAGTCCTCCATTGTTAGGATACTATAGCACAGGAAGAAAAAGGACAGAGACTCAGGGTTATTAACACTTGGGGTAGGGGTTATTTAGCGGTAGGTTGGGGTCTGTGTGTGCGTTTTGGGTTGTCGGAAAGACAATTTACTTACCACTCTGCATTTACTACGTGACCACATCAAGGTCGTTCCACCCAGAACTGGGGACCTTCGATGGGAGTAGTGTGTGATAGAGGGGTTTCTGTTAATTTTGCTGTGTGCTGTCATCTCTAATTGTCTGTCACTCTGCAGTGTTAACCAGAATTGCATTGTTGTTTTCTTTGCGTGATATTGTTGTAATTGTGTTTCCCTGACTTCGTTCGGGGATAATCTTTAATTCTGTTTCATAAATGTTTAATAAAAATATACATAACTATTAGCGGATTAAAATCCCTTCACTATCTCTATATCTGTCAGTGTTGACTGTAAGTAGTTAATTGTGTGTATCCTTACTCACTATACAGAAGTATAATTAGAGGGAGGAAGAGTGGAGTGGAACATCAAAAATTATTACGTGTGACAGGAGCTGAAATGTGAAAAAAACCATCCCTAACTCCTGATAGTTGCATTTCCACTCTAGAATTCACATTCTTTACCAAACTCAGATTTACTATCTCTCATCTCACTCAGACTTTTGTCTCGTCACAGACAAGCTCTTTTCTCACTCGTGACGCATACATACAGACATACACAAATACATACGTACATACAGAATACATTCATACATGTCAGAATCTTTATTCTCCATAAAATACATTAATATGTACCGACATGATATAATAGCACAACGGGCTGATCACCCGTTTGCCAGTCACTTTGATTACGGAAACAACAACACACGGATTGATTTGTCGTTGCCCTAAAGACGCCATTAGGCGTGATGGGAACAACGGCTAAGAAGATCTATTCGTTGTTGCCCTTAAGACGCCACTAGGCGTAATGGCCACTGACTGCTTTGACGGTCGTTGGCTAAGGACGGAAGAAGAAGAAGAAGATGATATAATAGATACAACATGGCATATAGGAGAATCATTAGAATTTACATAAAGTGTTGAAGACTGTAGTGGGTTTGATGGTATTGTATGATGGTGATATTACTAAATGTAATGTATGAGGCCAGCTGTGAAGGCTCCTGAGATAAAATGTAGTTGTGAATTGTCAGAAGGCCTTTCTTGCTACCACTACGACCTCACACTTAATTTTTTTTTTTGTAATGAATGTAGCTATGTAAAATGTCTAGGGTAGTGATATGTAATGTGGTGTGATAGTTATAGATACACCCACAGATATTTAAGCAGACTAATAATATTTAACAAATATTATAATACACTGAACTAACTCAAGAGTGTAAAATTTTTGATAGAATTATATTACATTTATTTGTTCTGGATCAAGTTTTATGTTGACCAGAACTTTTTTTAAAAAAAAGGATTTAAAAATAATGAAAGAAATGCATGGAATGTTACATAATAAATGCAAGAGTGTACATATTTAAGTACTAGACTAGTTAGTTTTATTAAAATGTTCTAGTAGTCATCTACTTGGGAGGATAGTTAATGCTTGTGCTGTTGGGGTGGCCTCATCACACCTGTCTATATTGACTACACAGTGTCCAGTAAATTACAGGAATTTTATGGGGTATTAGTAACTAAAAGGCGTTGGTGAACTTCCAGCAGACCAGAGGCTCACTCAACTTGCATATGTAGCTCTGGTGCTGAAATCTGGTGGTCCCACCTCTCCGTGCTGGCGGGCAATAATAGTGGTCTCTGTCACAACGTACTGCACAGATACACTCGAGTAAAATCACCAACTGAATGGACACCGCCTTGTTGACAACTGAAACTCACAGCTCTGCAATCAAAGTATTGGCTATGTGTCAAAATTCTATTCTCTACCCACGTCTGGACACAACACGGACACAACAACCACATCATACAGACAGGTCAGATCTCTCTGACCAAACAGCACATTTACCATGGTGGTTTTACATCAGATAGGTCCTCCCAGACTATAGATTCTGAAAAATATTTATTAGTTTCCTTCCCTAAAAGTGGATAGGTAATATGTTTCATTATTCTCAACACTTGATCTGTCTTTCCTAACCCTTGCTGGAGTTTATGTATATTGTTGGTCCCTAGACCCTGACTTGGGCGGGGGGTCTAGAGCAAATCCCTACTTGTTTGTAAGGCTAGATTATGATATGGCAGTATCAAATCACTCGAACATTAAACAATATTCAAAATATACAAAGAAATAATTTCAATCTTACCAGATTATGAATAAAGAACACAGAAATGCTAGCAAAACTCAGCTGAGCTGCTGGCTATAGTATGGCGTCCCTGAACTTATTTCACTTTCTTTCATTTGGAAATCACCACACTTTAAAATACTGTGTCTATCATCGAACAACTATTGAGGAATGGCCCCACTTGCGCGTCTGAGCGCCGATAAAATGATTGTCTGTGGCCAATCACTGCCTAGGTTTATTTCAAATTCAAATTTCCTACCCTAAAGTCATTTCAGTCATGCTTCAGTCAAGTATGGATGTTTATCTGTTAGTCTGTCCGTCTCTACTTGTTTTTTTTTTTTTTCAAAAACGTACTTGATTTTTGAACCAACCTTTCTCTCCCCTCCAAAATTTTGTCGTTAAAAGTTATATTTAGACACAGCTCCCACCAATGTCCCTTCGCTTCCCTACTAAGTAGATTTGAACACCTGCGTCTCAAGGTCGTGTTTTTTTGTGCAAATAGCGACACTTTTTATTCCATACAGTCTGTCGCTGATGTGAACAACACTGTCTTTTGTCATTATCTTCAATATTATCTATCCGTCTGTAAAATTAAGAACATATTAGTTCACTGCTCAGAGTGGGCCATCCGGCCAGCTAATTTTTATATTCCTAACATTAATATTACGAAAAAGTTACTTTTTAATTTTTGTAATATTCCAAACATCTGCCTTCTGCCGCTGAATTCAAATCAAAGGCTTGGTATCACAAAAGCGACCAATAAATGACTGTGGCGTAACATATCCAAGGTCCCTTCTGTCGAGTTCCTTACTTTATGTCACTTGGGAAACGTGACTTTTCTCCGTTTCCCCCCCAATTGCGTCTCCTTAGCCTTTCTAGTCTCACGCAATCTTTCCAGTCATATTTTTTCCTTTTTATCCGCCGTTCCCCTCCTGTCTAGCAAGTCAATTTTTATGGAGGGTGATGACCCGCGGTCTGGGCGATCATGTACTATCAGCAGCCTACGCATTATGTTTTTATCCTTACATGTTATCTTTGGAGGTATTTTACCGTTGTATCTCTGTCAATTTCACTACAAAGACGTCTCAAGTAGTTCTATGTGGGTGTTTTTACATCTAATGTTTGTGTTACACACATATAACAATCTTTAAGCTTTCTAAAAGACATTGGCATATAATGATATGATATGATATAACCTGCCAAAAATGAGTATTATTGAAATTTACAAAATGTGTGTGGAATAAACATTCAAGTAGAGCAATATGGATGTTTTTACATGGGGGTGTTATCATAATTTTTATTTGTCATAAAAAGCTTTGACAGCTAATGGAGTGAGATATTAAATATAGCTTTAAATACAATAGTCGTTTGGTAAAGTAGACAGAGGAGCACAATTGAGATTAAACTGTGTCGAAAAAAAAATCTCCAGCAATTTACAATAGGTGTTTTTTACATCGAAGTTTCCATATTCTGTAAGAACCTATAATTGCACTAATGCTGACATATTTACATAGAACTTTGGCTTCAAATTTCCACAACCCTAGTGTTACAGTACGGCCAACACTAACGGAAGTTTACACGTTAGTATTAGAAATAAAGTCTAACAGACCGATGTACTTGAATAGACTAGCAAGTATAAGCACTAGTCAAGAGAAGGTAACTCTTAGAAGTTAATAGTTAGCTCCCCTTAATTAATAGGCGAAGACCTTGGCTTTGTTGACACTTGAGTGTGTACAGAAAGCTTTGCACGGGCTGAGTACTTTTTATAAGAAGGGTCAAAAACTAGCTTCCGAGCGAGACACATCAGTCTTGCAGATCGGTGAGTTTTCCTTGTTAGAAGTTGAGAACTATCCCTTTCTGCAAGTGTAACCTTTTCACACGGCTAAGTCAAGATATTATGTTGGAAGAATTGTATACGGTTTGTACCTCTCGTTATGTTGTGTGAACATTTTGATAACTTTCATCTATGAAATTACAAAGAGTCAGTAGAAGCCACCATTGTTTACAAATGACATGAGACAGTGATTCATTGAGGCTGTCGTTTTATACAAGGAATAATGCTCTTTTTGATTGTGACATTCTGACCGTCGGTAGTCAGGGTATTGAGATGTGTCCATTATATGAACCTTATAGTCCAGTTGGACTTGTAAATAAAACTGATTGTTTATAAAACCAGTGAGTCATTTGAATAAGCATGTTGTAGTGGAAGGAATCAAGGAGAATAGATAACGTGACAGCCTGTGGTGAGTATAAAGAACTTGGGTTGAATCATCTTTCCTTCGGGTACTAACAGCTCTGGTGGTAACCAGTAACACTCGAGAGATTCCCATAACAATCACCAAAACCTAACCACCTGTCTCATAATACAAAATGGTGACATGATTTATGAATGTTATCTAACTGCCATTTGAGATCAAAACTTCTCTCCCCTGTCACACATATAGTCAAAATAGTGCCACTCCATGTTACATAAGATAAAGTGGTGCCGCTCCCTTCCTTAATGTTACACTAGCAACATTAATCCACTCACACACTTTGCATGCACATGACCCAAACTACCAATCAGTACGATTACACGCGTACGATAGCCTAATTCGTTAATTTTTGCAGTCAATGGATAGTACTTATCAAATTTATACACTGGTATCACAACTGAGTTACGGCTGTGAATACTCTGAGCTGGACAATATATTTAGGCTTCAGAAGTATATTGCGCCACTTTCGCTATAGTAACCCTATGTGATAATATAATTAAATTAGAAAAAGGAACTCAAAATTTAACAGTTAAAAATTTACCAAGTCAAAAGAGTACAATTTCATAATTTATTATGTTTATCTATCTAGCCTTGTAATGAGAAATGGGTGTTGGAAGATGGTAAAATGTATGATTATTTATATTTACAAATTAAAATAAATAATAGTAAAAAATCTTGGACGTATCTTCCAATGACATTGTAACGTCTGTCACAGTAGTTTTGTTATCTCTTGCTATCTAGTCTCTAGCTTTTCTCATCATCGACAATCGTTATTGACACCGCTCACAGTGTTTGTAGGATTGGATACACGTAAACTCATCTTGCATTTCGCCACGTATGTTCGAGGTTCCTGAGACACACTAGTAATCAGGAAGACTTTCCTTCAGCCCGCATTATAACTACGGGGGACTAAGGTGTTGAAGATTGTTTGACCACTAGGCTCCAGTTAGCAGGATCAAAGGTCCTCAAGTCTTTAGTTTATACTTGATCACGAACTCGATCATGAGCTCGATCAGGAACGATCATAAAACCTGGAACAAAATGTAATAGGCGCCCAGGGTGTTCCAACAATCTCACTAACCACTGATGTTCATGCTGCGACCCTGTCTTCATTATTTGTATATAAATGAATGATTCATGGTAGCATGTTACAGAGATAGCATGATAAGATAATGTCTACTGTGCAGAAGATAACAAAATACATGAATAAATCACATGTTATGATACATGGGTATGATATAACCTTTGCCTTCCACTTATGGATGCCAAGTAGCTTATGTACTTGCTGGTATGTTGTAAGCTTCCAGGCAAGAACTAGCCATGATATATTTGGCTAACCAATTAATTGTTATGCTTCCTGACAATGCCGGTGGAGGTTATCTCTAGTTAGCGTCATTGGCTTCCTGTATACCCTTTATTATTATGTCTGATACCATCAAATCGTAAGCAAAATCTGAAATAAAATGAGATTAGTCACACATATATCTTTAATTGCCACGGGGTAGACCTGGAGAGTGACAACGCTGATATTCATCTTTAGAAACCCGTTCAGCAGGTTTCGGCCAGAACGGAAGGAACCTTTTCGCGCAAATTCATTCTTGGGATGTCCGCCGGCCTTTAAGGTTGCTGATGGTTTTTGTCAGCAGTTTTGCTGGGAGTTTCTTGAATGCCATTGTTGTTCAGTGCTCGCCGGTTTTCATATATTCAGGAATATTTGATGGGGGCTAGATTGTGTTTCTAGATTCTAGTGATTTTCCCTCCTGATTATTATTTGTGATTCGTTTGTCGCAATTATGTACTGCGTCGACTTAGTATAAGAGATCGCCTGTTGAGCGATAGTCATTGTATTCACTGATGAGATCATGTCGATGACCATTTTGGTTTTGATATTGAGCTATAGTGTATGGCGAGTTATGTGGCAGTTCTTTTCATTGCATTGTGCATTGTTTCATACGTATTGTTAGCCGGGTGCGGCTCCTCTGTGTGTTAGACTTATTAAAGGGTCAATACCTGTTCTAAGTGTTCTAGTCGGTTTATATAATTTAGTGTCAGCTAGTCTTAGTGTGGTCGTACCTCTAGCAAATGAGCCTTACTATTGTTGCTGTGATATGCCTATGATGGTAGTGATAAATCCACGCTAATACTAGTAGGTTGACATTAATAAACTTACATACCCTCTATGATTAATAAGCGTACGGTGAGGCTGTATTTGCTGAAGTATATATGCCCTGCATGCAGCGTGAAAAAAACTTTTCTTGCAGATAATGCCTTCCAGTCTCTCACTCTAGCGTCTGGATTTTGAGTGTGTCATTTTTAAACTGGTCGCTCTGTCCTTATATTTGAACGACTCTCCCATATGAGAAAGCACCGTTTGAAATCCGCTTAGATTTTCGTTTAATCTCTTGGTTTGAGGCGATCTGTGCTTTCTCTGTACTTCTTTTCTCTTCTTGTCACTACACACTTATATCTTTCCTTCCTTCCTGTGTATCCTTTCATTTTCTCCATATGAAGCTTTCATTCTATTCAAGTTTTATCGAAATCCGTTGCGGTATGCAGTTATAAAATTTTTTTAAAGATTATGAGCTAACTTTTAGCAGATGTGATGACGATGAAAAATATTAATTATTTTTAAAACTACTTACATTTGAATAATATCCTTTTGGATATTACTCATATTTTATCTCCTTATGTAAATTATCATAGTTTTAATATCTTTCAACCAGGCTTACTTTTGTAGCTTTCGATTTTCTTTTATGCCAATGCAAATTTTTAAGGTCGGCCATGTTTCATATATTTGCTCCTCTCTTCACTTTCCCCAATGATGTTCGGCTAGGCAAGACGCAAATTTCTTAGCGACCGTCACTTCAAAGCAAGTCCCACCGCGTTGTCCCTTCACCCTTATCTCTGTGTTTGTGTGTGTGTGTCTGTGTCTGTGTGTCTGTGTGTCTGTGTCTGGCGTTACACATATTTTCACAAACAAAACAAGTGGTACCAAATCTTGCTACAGTTATAGTCGCTGTTAAGAATGTCCACTTACTAACGTGAGAGCTTCAAGTTGACACACCTCTCAAAGCCGTGGAAAAGTCTCTTCTCTGCTACAAACCTTGTTTCGGCATTGCAAAAAATTGATAAGTCAGTGGATCTTTCCATTCAGAATGAGGGGTGACAGTATCCGGTTAGCCATTGCTAACGAACACATTGTTTCTTTCCAGTGGCTTCACAAATGAATATATATTCTTTGTACATGAAAAGGTCAGTTTCAAAGACCCTTCGTTTTTATCTATCACAAATATCCCTAGTTTATGTAACAATCTCTACGGGTGTTGTTATAATAGGTGTTAAGAATATCCACTTACTACCGTGCGGAGCCTCAACGCTAACCGTCAGGTCGAGCTGGCTTGACGTGTTTCTCTTGTCATAGATCGAATAACTTGAAGTTGAACCATTACATGGCTACCTCATTGGGCATGCATGATTATAATAAGGCATTGCTTCAACTTGCGATATTAATAAGGCCTCTCGAAATTTGATATCAGCATTAACAATAGCCTTCATTAAATGTGTGATGTTTTGAAACGCAGTCCGGTTGACACATCACAAAACCGCCATCTTGGCTACTTGGTACCAACACAAACAGTGAACTCGCATGACAGGCAAACTTGATGTTTTCACCTTTAAAAAACTAAACAACATAATCCTGAACATGAGCCAAACACACTACAAAGTCATACAGCGTTAATGAGATCTGTTACCACAGATGCAGACAAGAAACTCATACAGCGTTAATGAGGGCTGTTACCACAGATGCAGACTCCAAAACGACGACATGAAATGCACAACACAAAAGTGCGGCCTATTACGCCGCCATCTTAGAAACATACATACATACATACATATCATAATCTTTATTCTCCAGAAAATACATTGATACGTACTGACATGATAGAATAAAATACAACATGGCATATAGGAGAATCATTAGAATTTACTTAAAGTGTGGAAAACGTCTCAAGTAGTTCTTTGTGGATGTTTTTGCATGGAATGTTTGTGTCACACATATACGAGTATAACAATCTTTAAGTTTTCTAAAAGACATTGGCATGTAATGATATGGTACAACATACCAAAAAGAAGTATAATTAAAATGTACAAAGTTTCTGTGGAATACTTTTGACTTAGATCAAAATGGTAATTTTTTTACATGAGGGTTGTATCAGAATCTTTGTTTCCCTTAAAATACATTGACAGGTAGTGGAGTGAAGTACTTAATGGGATCCAAAGATGCAGCAATAGAAAATGCAATCAGCGACCCACAGCTTGACTGCTTGCGTCAGGGTCAGCGAACCAGAGCTGACCAAGACCCTACTCCACCTCCGCGTGGTGGTCCTGGAAGCAAGCTGCATCAATGCAGTCTGGCTGAGAGAGTAGGGATCGAAGAAAGAAGACAAACCCGGTCCCAAAAAATGCCGTGCTGAAGTCGGATGTGTCGGCCGAAAGGTGCAGATATCGCAGCTCCGGTGTAAACAGACACAACGCTACCAACATCCTTTTCAGGACAAAGGAGGAAGAAGAAGAAGAAATAATAAATATAGCAACAAATACAATAGTAGTTTGGTATATTAAACAGAGCACAATTGAGACTGACTTAACAACAGTGCGAAATACATCTCCAGCAATATAAAATGGGTGTTTTTTACATCAAAATTTCAATATTCTGTAAGAACCTATAATTGTACTGATCCTGACATACAGTAGAACTCCATTTATCCGAACCCCAATTATCCGAACATCCAATTATCCGAACACTTTTTCCAGAAAAAAAAAAAATCAGATGCCACAGTCACGTTAGACTAAAATTCTGAATCTTTTGATGCGGCAAACTTCAAATGTGTGCGAACAATTTGTAGATAATGGGATGGCTAATGGTCGGTCACTTACGTACAGGAAGTCAGTTAGATCATAAAGTCAGTTAATATCTGGTTTACCAATCCAGTGTACGTGTGCGTTTTAGGTAGAACACTGGCTAAACAGACAGTTCAACTTAAAATAATTGTGTCTGCTACTACAGCAGAATAATTTTGGTGTACAAGTATTTCTCTATGCGATATGGCATCTTCCAGTAGGCCTAAAGCATATAAAAGGAACCGCAATGTTTTGTCAATTGAAACGAAAACAGAAATTATCAAGAGACTAGGACAAGGTGAAACTGTGTCTTCACTTGCGAGGATTTTCAATGTTGGGAAAGCTACCGTCTCTGACATCAAAAGTAACAAGGAGTTTTGCATCGAAATTTGATAGTGAAAATGGGTCGAAGAAACGTAAAACCATGAGAAATGCGAAAGATGTGAAATTGGAAGAGGCTTTGTATATATGCTTTGTGCAAAGAAGAAGCAAAGGGGAACCTATCTCTGGTTCTCTGTTGTGTGAAAAGGCACTTCAGTTCAACAATCAACTTGACGGTCCTCCTGACTTTAAGGCTAGCCAGGGATGGTTAAGAAACTTTCAATCTCGTCATGGCATACGAGAATTGGAGATTCACGGGGAATCTTTATCTAGCGATGCAACTGCCGCTAAAAATTTTAAAGAAACATTCTTGGCTTTTTTGGAAGAAGAAGGTTATTCACTCGATGATGCCGATGAGACTGGCTTATACTGGAAATCATTGCCTCAAAAATCACTTGCATCTCAGCGCGAAGCAGCTGCCCCTGAGTTTTAAAAGTGCAAAGAAAGAGTAACAATTTTGGTAGCCGCGAATGCCAGTGGAAGTCATCGTTTACCGGTGCTAATGATCGGCAAAGCCAAAAAAACCACGTTGTTTAAAGAATGTGACATGTCTCCCATTGTGTTACAAAGCACAGAAGAGTGCTTGGATGAATAGTGAAATATTTCTTGATTGGTATACAAATCAGTTCATCCCAAATATGAAGAGGTTGAGAAAACAAGAAAAGAAAACTGGAAAAGTAATTCTTCTACTGGACAATGCACCATCTCATCCAGAGACGGATACATTGAATGCAGTTGATGCAAATTTTAAAGTAATTTTTCTGCCTCCCAATGTAACAGCACTGATTCAACCAATGGATCAGGGTGTTATAGCAAAGCTTAAAAAGATGTACAAGAAGGAAGTCCTGCGTCGTTTATTGTTGGCTGAAGATGAAGAAAGTGTGGTGGCGTTTTCCAAAAAGCTTAATCTCAAAGACTGCTGCTATATGTTAGCTGATGCTTGGACCACCCTGTCACAAGATAATCTCAACAAGGCTTGGAGTAGATTGCTTGGGAAAAAAGGAGGAAATGAAACTACTGCAGTGGACACAAATGATGATTGTATAAATGAAGTTGTGGAACTGTTTCAAGCAATGCCCGGATTTTCAGACTGTGACAAAGATGATGCACACATGTGGCTAGAAGATGATAATGATTCTGGTTTTCAGTTTTTGAATGACGAAGAAATTTTGTCTTTTGTGCAAGAAGAAAACCAAATACATGTAGTGACCGATGATGAAGACTCCTCAGAAGTACATGATGTACTTGTAGATTATGAAGAAAAACCAAAACGTCGACCAAGTCCTGAAGAGGCCTTTATAGCACTAGAAACAGCGATGGCTTGGTACGAGCAAGAAGATGACAGCTGTCCTACACAGCTTCTGCTGTTGAAGAGAATGCGGGACTTAGCAGCCAAAAGGAGACTATCCAGTTTGGTGCAAAAGAGGATTCCTCATTATTTTAAATAGTGGGCTACATCTGTGCAAGTACATATATACGTAAGTTGCGCCTGGTTTTGAATCGTTTGTAATGTTATTTTGAAAACATTTCTCTTTCTTAACAAAAATAATTAATACAAGTAGTACATGCACTGCAGTGTAATAAAAGATTTTGGTGATACAATGATCTAATACAGTGTGGGTATTATTATTACAGTACAAGTATGTAAATATGTTTTATAGTGTATTTTCCTTGTGATGGTTAATTATTTTTAGAAATATGTGTACATGTACTCGATACATTATGTAATCCAATTATCCGAACATTTGATTATCCGAACGATGCTCGGTCCCATGGGGTTCGGATAAATGGAGTTCTACTGTATTTACATAAAACATTTGCTTCTAATTTCCGCAGCCCCAGCGACATTAATCCACTCACGTACTTTGCAAGCACATGTCCTAAACTACCAATTATCAGTACGATAACATGTGTACGATAGCCTAATTTGTTAATTTCCGCAGTCAGTGGATAATACTTATCAAATTTATGTTGGTAACATTTATCTAAAAGTGCATCATATGTATTGCTACTTCTACTAGAAAAGCTGTTTTGCTCTGTTGATTGATTAATACATACACACATACATGCATATATATATATATACAAGGTATATATCAGAATTTTTATTCTCTATACAGCATATTGATATGTACTGACATGATATAATAAAATACAACATGGCATATAGGAGAATCATTACAAAAAAAAGGTAAGGGTAAAGGATCCCGTTACACACCCATTGAGGCATATTGGGAATATGGTGTTAGGCCCGTATTTTCTTGACCATCGGCACACTAGGGGTGATGTGGTCAGCATCTCTCGGGCCGCCGTAACCTTCCCAGAGATGTTCTGGTACCCAATTTTTGAAGCTGAGTCGACCCCGGAGCCGTTTGCGGTCTAAACAATCCCACCTCAACTGGGGATCGAACCACGGACCACTGAGCTAGGAAGCCAGGGCACTAACCACTGCGCCATCGCGGCTCAGAATCATTACAATTTAAATAAAATATGGAAAACGTCACAAGTAGTTCAATGTGGGTGTTTTTTACATCGAATGTTTTTGTTACACATATATAACAATCTTTAAGCTTTATTAAAGAAATTGGCATGTAATTAAATGATATGATAATAAAAATAATAATAATAATAATAATAGGTGCCCATCGCAAACGAAGATGGCGACAGCTTCAGACTTGAATTGTGAGACCTCTGTGCCGTGATCTCATGTGGCTAATTAGTCCTTTTTTGGCCCTACAGGCCATGCCACATGTGGTAAAGTGGGATGTTATAAATATTTATAGGGGCTTAGTGTACTGACTGAGATCAGCTGTGAAGGTATCTGTATCTAATAAGTGTGGTGTATTACAGATGACCTTACTTGCTACCACATTTAGACCTCAGTCAGACCTATTCTGGAATATTGTGATGACTACGTTGAATGTCTAGGGTTATGATAATGATGAAGTGTATGTTCACAACAACCAACAGACAGGTAAACAATTTAATTTAATCCACAATACTTTACAACACTGTGACACTCACATACATAGAACACTCTATAAGACTATCTTAAATAAGTCAAGTGTTAAAGTTTCAAAATATATGTATTAACTCCTTCAAATATTAGATATCCTGATTCAACTACATCGTGAACCAGGAATCACAATCAAATGTAATCACAAGTTATATGTACACAATTTATAGATAGAATCTTTGTATTGACATATATTATTATTGCAGTATGTGTGTAAGTTGTGCTGCAGTACTATGAGGTAATACTGGCTTTTCAAGCTAAGTTGTTGTGTGTCATCATGACTTCAAGTGTTTGTTTCTGGTGGAAATAATGTTGGTAAGGTTCACAGTTTCTTTTTAATTGAAACAACTAAATGTCCCTCTTGATTTTAGGTAAAGTCACTTTTAAAGGGGGGTATACACAAGATTGAGCTGCTCTGGCCACGGAACCTTAACTCTGTGTGGGTGGCAGGAAACAGTCTCCACTGCTCGCTTGCTTCACCGCGTTCTTGAGAAACCACACTGGTCGATATATTGACCAAGGAGTCTGCTACCAGCCTCTGGATTCAGCAAAACTCAGACCAGGTGCTGCTTTAATATGTTAGTACCACGGTCCCTGAAACAAGAAGGTTGTACCTCCTACTTCAGAACTAATTTATAATCTATTTCCACACTGAAGCACAATACATAACAAACACTGAGTTCAGCGCGGTAGGCCAACTGTTAGCTTCTCATGTAACAACATTCACCAGTATTCCTCTCCCTAATGGTTACAACGCCTCTGCAATTTCAGCTGTGATTCCTTCTATACAATAAGATAGGTGTCATAGTACTATTTGGCAATTCCATATAGGCCTAGGCAGTTATACTCCTCTCCGACAAGTTTTGTTCCTGGTGGAGCAATATCTAGGCTTTGTCTCATGTTTGCTACTGAACCACACATATACAGACATAAATTATCAATTCACATTCAATTTTCATCTAAAAGATATCAAATATGTCAAGCTTACCACAATTCATGGAAATAATTAAACAAATACGTTGACTGGCGATGAGTTATGGCACAATTCCGATCTGCCTCTGTCCCAGGCTTTCATTAGAAAAATATGAGCTGGATCTCAACGCACTTGCTTCTCAGTAAGTTTATTTTAAAAATGTGGCATTGAACAGACGCTCCTAATTGACTATATTAAATGGTCTAGCCAATAAGACCATGTTTACAAAAGTATTTGAAAAAAGTACCCTTCCTACCGTTTCCCGTAACAACCAAAAATAGTATTTGCAATCGACTAATCATGTTTCGCCTTACATATACTTCTAACCAATCAAATCGGATTTAACGTAGTGGCTTCGTTCAAAATATGTATTCTAGGATAGTCGTGTATTGGTTTTTTTTATTTTTTATTGTTTTAGAACCGCCACCTGTCCTGCCTTTTCGACTGTTCTGTCAGTATAAAGTCAGGATTTCAGACATAAAACAGTATTGTGTCATGTTTCCTAATAAGCATTAAACATGTTTTTTAAAACCTAACCGTGTATTGGTAGTGTTTTTTGTCACTGTTTATTTTAAAAAAAGTTAGTGCTTCATGCCTTATGCGTGGGATTGGCGTTACTATTAATCGCGAGACTGTGGTAGTATTGCCTGTGTTCTTCCGTGCATCTCTCTATCTCTCTCTTCTAAGTCCGTCGGTCTTTTAGTTGCGCAGTGTATAAAATGAAATTAATGGAATATTAATCTAGGTCATTACGCAGTGCGTCTATCTCAAGGTTTTCTAAGAAATACAGTACACGTTTTATTGTTTTGTTGAAACGCGTGTATGCTGCTGTAGGCTTTACTATCAAACGTGAAAGCGTTACAATTTTGCAGACGGAGCATACAAAAGGGGTTTTTCTTGTTCAGCCATTACGGCGGTATACACGCTGGCGTATGCCATTGAGAAAGCACTGGTCTTTCACCATTCTTCTTTCCTTTTATTGAATTAATTCGTTAGGCTTTACATTTACCTTTTAATTTAGATATGTGGATTTAAAATGTTTCACGACACCACATACGGGGCACACATGGTTATAGTCGATAGTAGAGTTCCTGCGCATTCTGACTTTTCTTGCAGCACGCGTGCCTTCTGCCTTATCAGCTAAATTCTGTTCTGCAATGCGAGCGCCTTGAGTAACGTTTGTCCGCCAGGCAGAGCGATCATGTGCGATAGTCTCTCAGGAGGAGACATCAATTTTGAAGCTGCTCAACGATGCTTTCAGTGTATCTTTGAAGCGTTTCTTTTGTCCCCTACTGTTCGCTTACCCATAGAGAGTTCGCTGTACATCAACTGCTTTGGGAGGCGTTTTTCGGGCATGCGAACAACATGTCCGGCCCATCTAATTTGGGCCCTCTGCAGCAATGTGTAGATGCTTGAGATATGTGCTCTGTTGAGGACCTCAGAATTAGATACTCTATCATGCCACTTGATCCTGAGTATCCTGCGAAGACAGCTCATGTTGAAATGATTAAGCTTCTTGGCGTGTCTGCTATACACTGTCCATGTTTCACAGGCATACAGGAGGGTAGTGAGCACTATTGCATGATATACTTTTATCTTGGTGGCGGCACTAATTCCTTGTCAATCCCAGACATTTACTCTTAGTCTTCCAAAAGCTGCACTTGCCTTTGCAATTCTGTTGTTGACCTCGGCGTCGATATTCGCATCTTTGGTAAGGGTACTGCCTAGATAAGTGAAGCTGTCCACCACTTGGAGACGTTGGTTCTTTACTGTGATATTTGGTTCACAGTAAGGTTTCCCAGGAGCAGGTTGCAACATTACTTCAGATTTCTTCGTATTGATGGTAAGACCAAAGTCATCACACGCTACAGAAAGCCTCCTCATATTGTTCTGCATGTCTAGTTCTGTGCAGGAGTATTATAAAAATTTACAGAATTAGTGTGGATTACTTTTCAAGTAGATCAATTTGGGTGTTTTTACATGGGGGTTTTATCAGAATCTTTGTTTGCCATAAAATACATTGACAGGTTGTGGAGTGAGATGCTAAATGTAGAATCAAATACAAAAGTAGTTTGGTATATTAAACAGAGCACAATTGAGATTAGACTTAACAAAAGTGTGGAAAACATCTCCAGCAATTTAAAATGGATGGTTTTTTACATCGAAGGTTT
Organism: Oreohelix idahoensis; assembly: GCA_024509875.1. Taxonomy (NCBI): domain Eukaryota; kingdom Metazoa; phylum Mollusca; class Gastropoda; order Stylommatophora; family Oreohelicidae; genus Oreohelix; species Oreohelix idahoensis. The sequence continues at coordinate 731,185 of JAMPIV010001387.1, read as the reverse complement.
TGTATTCTGTAAGATACTATAATTGCACTAATGATGACATATTTACATAAAACTGTCACAAAACGCCTGTACGTGTTCTTTTGGTGGCTCTCTCACACCTTTAGCTACTAAGGCAGTATCATTTCTTCTTTATTTTCTCTCCGATCTCTTTAATTTGGCATAATTTGTATGCCCTTTCATTCATTATTTTACTCTCTATGCTGAATCTAGTAAGATGAAGTCTCTTACACTCCACTCCCCTACGGAAGTATCTGCTATGGGACTGTTTTTATCTTGTTTACCATCTCAGACATATTCACTTTCCGCCAGACAATTAGACCGGCCAGCCGATTATACGTTATCACATAAGCCGGCTGACCTCTTTGAACGTGACGGTCTAACATTTGATCCCAGGTGGATAGCGACCATCCCTGTGTTTGCACAAGACGGGAGTGCACGATAGACTTAAAAAAAGCCACATTGTCTGTCGGCGACCTTGTCTGGTGGACAGACGGAAACACACGTGATAAATACGTAATTCGCTTCCGCTGGCCCCTGTCTGTATCAAGATTACAGATAACCCGTCTGGGCGGAAGGTATTATCGAGTCACAGATTTGTTTGTATGAAGATGCAATCGGAAGTATTACGAATTATTAGACAGAAGTCACGCGTAGAATATTAAATGTAACATTTTAAAACACGTGGGGGATATTTTGAATTAAAACACCCCAACCCAATGCTAGAGAGATTTGATTGGTTTGATTGGAGATGCCGGAATAAACAATGAATTCCATTAGAAAATTCGGCGGAAGTACAATCTGTTATTGAACTGAGAAGTGGGAAATATAATCTAGCGAACTCAGAGACACAGAACAGACAGCTTCGCAACTTCGAATGAGCAACTCCTAAACAGCCAGAAAGTGAAGCATTGGACCTGGAATTCCATATTTATAAGTGACAAATCGAAGTATTTGGGAAACTTAAAACCTTAAAAAGTAAGCCCGCTTTTATAAATACAAGACTGTAAGCTTAAGGGGCCAGGACTCTAAATACAGAGTCTGGACACCTAAAGCAAGTGGATCACCCGTCAAAGAGGAATTATTACAGTTTCCCAGACCACGTGTATCGCAGAACTCCCGTCGAAGAAGAATTACTAGTGTCCCAGGCCAAGTGTATCACATAACACCCATCATAAGAAGGAATTACTATACTTTCCCAGACCAAGTGATTCGAGAGCATATGCACCGAAATTGCTCGTGTCCATCTGAATGTGTAAGGAGATTGTGTATAACCCAAAAACTTGGGGTAGGTTGTGAAAATTTCTTTTACAAATGTGAATTAACATGTTTTCTTGTTAAGTGGATATATATGAGGTTGGCAACCTCAACATACGAAAATAGTATTTTTATAAACCACTACAGCAAGCGCTGGTGATTGTTTCTAGCTAGTCGTGTGGAAACCCGACCGCAGAGGTGACCCCAGACTTTGACTGGAGCAGTGATGAGTGATGATTACATCACATGTGCCTCAAGTGTAGCATATCATTTTGTGAGATATATGTAACTAGTTATTGTTAGATCAGGCACAAATCATTATTCGCGCTGTCCTGACACATTTTCCCAGTTAATATCCAGAGGAATAGTGGTGATTTATGTTCATCTTTCTTGAGTTACACAGTGTATACTCAAGAATTTAATTCTTCTGAGATATTAAAATAGTGGGTAGACAGCGAGAAGATGCGCCTGTTAAGCTTCCAACTCAGTGTACTTAGCAGAGGCATTTGTTTGTCTATTTTTCCAAACGTTCGTGGTACAAGACTATTTGTAGTTACAAGCTACCAGATGGTCCGAAGTACTGAAGTTACTACGCCACTCGTGGGAAAGAAGTAGACTCATCACTAAGAAGTGACGGAAACCATGGCCACATGACTCACCTAGAGTTAAGTTGTCTTGTAAAATAGGCGAAAGCAACGGACTTTGTGATAAATCCTCACCTACGTCACTTGTATTTACGATAACATTTCGCCAATCTTTACATATTTATTTTAACTGTTAAACACTAATTCATTATTAAAATTGTTACTTGTTGTTTTAAAACTAAACAATCATAGTCGCTTCAGTTTTTTATATGTATGAAACCAAACGTATGAGTCACTATATTTAATATATATATCTATACCTACACATATATTTACCTCTAAACAGAACTATACCATTATAAGAGGAATTCGCTGAATTAACACAGCTGGGGACTTGAACGGGCTAAAAACCATTGCTTAAATCCTTCACAAAAGGCGACGGACAGATATAAGTTAACCATTGCTCAGAGCTATGCCGCATGGTTCTTGACTTCTGAATTATCTTGTGAAGGCTCCCTTCGGATAGAAGCGCCATTACACTTCTATCTACATCTCTGCCAAGAGTAATCTTGAGCGAAGTTAAACACCTTTATCGACCCGTTTAAATACTCTTGAGTTCTGGCAATTGTTGGACCACTACTGCAAAGCAGGGGAGGCAATCAGTGAACAAAAACTTTGGCTTCAAATTTCGGCAAACCCCAGCGACATTAATCCGCTCACACACTTTGCATGCACATGTGCCAAACTACCACTTATCAGTACGATAACATGTGTACGAAACCTAATTTTTTAATTTTTGCAGTCAGTGGATAGTTCTTATTAAATTTATTTTCGTAACATACATCTAAGTGGGCGTCACATGGTATTGCTGTGTGACGATATTGTGGGTGTTCTTTTTCTTTTTTCTTTCTCTCCTACATTATTGATTTATTTCTTCATTTTTTGCACATGAATTCGTGCTATTGACACTCCCTAAATTTATATACACTATCTCACACTGCAATAGTGTTATTTCACGGGTAATTGACTATCTTGAGGATTAACTGTAATTGCTTAAGTGGTCAAGCCAGCTTGGATGCATACGGTAAACGTGAAAGTAATGGTTGACTTTGACATAACTCATTTCCGACCCAGACATATCAGGTCTGTGTTTCTCGGTTGACCACTGCGCCTCACGATACCTCGGCGGGAGGGGACAAAGAAAGCCATATTGTCTGTCTGAGGGATCCGGCTGTGGTCCGCGTTCGTCAAGGATTATCTGTCTGGCGGAATATTTGAGTACGCATGATAATCACTTTATCATTTTGTCCAGACATTATCGGCGTCTTTATTACCGATAAAACATGTCTGAAGAGACATTATGAGCAATGTAATCATTAGGAATGAGACCACAGATGTGTTGGAAGTATGTGTAATAGCAACGGAAGTAATCATGCTATATTTGAAAAATAGATCACGGGTTTAAATATTAACGTGATAACTTTAAACATGCGGGGAAGAATTAAAATTAACACCCCGACCCCCTGGTTCTAAAAGCAGGATTGGTTCAATCTAGAGCAGGAAAATAACAATAGCTTTGATTGGCAAGTTTGTAGGAAACCACATGTGGAAGCTTGGAGGAAGAAATGAGAATATAACCTAGAAAATTCGGAGACTAACTGCATTACAACGTCAAAAGAGCGACTCCACTACCCAGAGAAGAATCGGACAGAATTCCAAATTAAATAGAACAGGACCGAAGTGTTTGGGCATCTTTAAAACCTAAAAGAAAACCCGCATTTTAAAATACCAAGACTGTATACCTAAGAATCAAAGCACCCGTCATAAGAGGGATTCTAAATTTACCCCAGACCAAGTGTTCGAATCATCTAATATAAGTTGCTGTGTCCATTCATCTGTGCTAAGAGATTGTAGATCCCAAGTTGGGTTCGTGGTACGAAACCAGTTGGTAGTAAGAGTTTCTACGCCACTAGTTTGTAACTGAAGAGCTAGGATTCGACACTAACCACCCACATTGGACGAGGTGTGTAGAGAAGTGCCCTCATCACAAAAGACTTGACGAAAAACCTGCGGCAGTACTCAATCATTTGAAGAGCTAAGTGCGAACGCAACGGACTTTTAAAATTTCCCTTTCAAGTCTCTATGAAGACACTTCTTATTTAAATTTCACTCATCATTCATATTTATTTAACTGTAAAAGAATAATTGATTATTAAATTTGTTACGTGTTATTTTATAAATTCATAGTTGATTCAATTTTTAGAGTTATGAGAGCGCACGTATATATCAGACTGTTTAATATATTTTAACATCTATAGAACCAATACATAATAGTAAGGGATTTCGCTAAATTAACTCAGCTGGGGGGCTTGAAAGAGGTAATTATTGCATAACCCATTTTCACGACAGGTGGCGGGTCAGATACTAAAGTTAACATTGCTCCGCCTCATGCAGCATTGTTCTTGACATCTGAAATATCTTATGAATACTCCCTTGAGGTAGAAGCATCATTATACTTCTACCTACAACTCTGCCAAGAGTAATCTTGTGCGAAGGTAGACACATTTGAAGACCCACATCAAATACTCTAAGTTTTGGCCATTGCTGGACCACTACTACAGAGCAAAGGGGAGGCAACCCGGAACATTCTGCATCTACTATAAAAGCTGTTTTTCTCTGTTTATTGATTATTGTTAAATTATGTTTTGCGGCACGTGATTTAAATGAAACATACATACATACATCCATACATAAATATCTTTATTCTCAAGAAAATACATTGATATGTACTGACATGATATAATAAAATACAACATGGCATATAGGTGAATAATTAGAATTTACATAAAGTGTGGAAGACGTCCCAAGTAGTTCTATATGGGTGTTTTTACATTGAATGTTTGTGTTACACATAAATAACAATCTTTAAGCTTTATAAAAGACAGTGGCATGTAATGATATGGTACAACATACCAAAAAGGAATATTATTACAATTTACAACATTTCTGTGGAATACCTTTCAAGTAGATCAATATGGGTATTTTTTATATGGGGGGGGGGGGGAAGAGAGAGAAAGAACGGAGAGTTGGGGGGGGGGGGTAATCATAATCTTTCTTTGCCTTAAAACACATTAACAGGCAGTGGGGTGAGATACTAAATATATAAATTCATACATAATTACATATATACTGTTTAAAAATAGAAACGCAACTTTTTTGGTGTTACTTTTATAAAAGATATTCCCTGATTGGACATCAGTCAACCTATCGACTGTGTTCACCTGGTCATTAACTTCTCGTGGTTACCTGAATTGTACTCACCTCATGATTTGCGAGGTCATGAAAGAGGTCAAGGTCAAAACAACATTTTTGACAATAACTCGTGACAGGTTCATGAGAATCCCGTGAAACGTACTGAACACAAAACTCTCTGACCATATTATTGAATGCATATAAAAGATTTACGCTCCTCGAATAAATTCAGTTGAAAATTCTATGCGCAAGTATGGCTCATCTCACTACAGAACAACGTCTCATCATCATTGGACGTTTACAGACTGGACAGTCACAAAGTGTAGTGGCCAGACATTTTAATGTGGTTAGAAGCACCATTAGTAGCCTTTGGAGGCGATTTCAAGAAACTGGCTCAGTGGCAGACCGGCCGCGCAGTGGAAGACTGTCGTAAATTTATTTTGAGAGAAAAGAGTCGTAGAAATAGTGGTCCGGTTTAGAGTGGAAAATGATGATGGAAAGCTCAGTGATAGAAAATGTAGAGATTTAATAGTTACTTCACAGCGTGCTGGAGGAGAGTAAAGACAGACTTATTTACGACAAATCGTGTCTCTCAATCTTCTCTTTCACTCTCCTGGTCAAACAATTATTTGCCAGTTTTCCAGACTCGCATCTGCGCGCACACCGATTCGGTGTTTTCAAACACACACACGACGTTGATACAAACTATATTAAACGAATAGGGAAAAAGTTGGGCTTTGGGTATATCCAACACACAGAACTAAATGAGTTTAGGTGATTTTATTCACTTTACACATCAATCACTAAAAATATCAGATATTACATAAATTATCATAAGTACACAAATGCAAATAACAAGTTTGGGAGGGGGTGAAGAAGATTGGTGTAAAGGGCAATTTTTACTATCTTGCAATATAATACATTTATATACTTATTATGTTCGCAAATATTTGGTAATCAAAGTATTTCCTTTTTAAGTGCTTAAGGAGAAGTCATTTTTGAGTTACTTCCCTTGAAAGTAGTTCCGTCATCTTCGATCGGACTCCGCGGACGAGTCTAGGCCTACTGCGATTTATTCTTTGGCTGGGTAGGAATAGATTGTTCTTGCTTCAGTATATCTATGGCCTGAATTTATACGTAGTGTTTGTATGAGTAGGACGAGTCTGTCTTATATATGGATATCTTTACATTTCTAAGTCGAACTATGTTGGTTGTGGCTAGAAAAGGTCAAAGGCTATGCAGCGGAAGTATCGCTAGCAAGGGGTGTGATTCATGGCTGTCATCCTGTCTGGATGTAGAATTTTGATGTAGCCGGCCTATCGCCGAAAAAATGATCTATAAGTCAATGGGGAAAAGTGATAGATAGCCTATGTATCAGCACTAGATTGTATGATATTATTCAATTACCTCTATGAGAGAAGCTATGAAGAAATGAGGACATTTAACGAATGACCAATTTTGGTCTGGGTCCTATAGTGAGTGAAACTCACGAGAGAAGAACAGCCATGTTGAAATTCATATACTTTGTATTTATCGAGTGAGAAAAAGGGATGCCTGTACTATCGCTCGATGAACCAAGAGATCACTGCTACATGTGAGAACCCATGTCTGGGATTCCTATATCTTTATGGAAAATATATATATTGAACTTTACGTGAAGGGATATTCACTAGACGAGGTTAGGTCTAGGAGCCTTCCTATATATTGGTTATGGTCTGACGTGCCCAGTCAGTAAAGCCAGATGATTTACATGATGGAACTCTGAATGCTTATTTACGAATGCTCCATTATGATATTTGCCAAGCATGAATGCTAACTTAAGATGATATTCCTGTGATCAACATTATGCTGTCTATGTCGACATTTGTTCCTGTAACCATACACGTACTGTCCAAGTGTGCGTCCCATTAAATGTTATAAAAAGACCACCGTAGTTCCAGTACTTCTTGAATTCGAACAGTGTGAGTATGAGTGATGTACTACCAACCTGTCAACTCTATCGAATCATTGTACCATTCGCGTTCTGACATTCACATACACACTCATTGTTTACACTCACATTCTTGTCGGAGCCTCATCACGTTCCAGGACAAGATGACCTGTATGACCAAAACTGTGCTGGGTTTAATGAGTTGACAATCGTTACACTTTACTACACCAGTCCCAACATCTACATTTATCAACTGGTGGACATTCACGGTATTTAACAAATAAAGCGTGATTTAACAACTAGTAGCCAGTATGAGTTAACAACTATACAGAGTTTAACAATTGGTATCGACTAAGCCCTTCCCGCTCATTAGACAAAGACAAACCCAGTCCAGAGATAGATAATATCAGGAACACGGGTACGTTAACCTAACAGTAAAGTTAATTACTCTGAAAGAGGTGTTACCAAGTTAGGTATAAGTGATAGAAAAAAAAAACCTGTTCTTCCCAGCTGTTCTTCCCTTTACTAAGCAAATGGAAAGGAGGTGGTTTTAAACAGAGTTAACAAATTATCAACTATCCCACTTAAAGGAACAATGTAGGGTATACAGAAAAGATATATGTTACCAGGTAAGCAAGTTAACAAAATGGTCACACAAAAGAATTAATTTCCTGTCATTCATACACGCGCTAGCAAAGGCCTTCACTCATCTTGCTCTCACTTACTGATTGTGAAAAAATCTTGCACTCCATAGAATAACACAACAGCAGTTACACCTCAACTAAATGTATGAGTGTTTGTTCAAGTTCTAGCCCCAGATTATCGGGTAGGCGGTCAGCACATAAAAGGATCCCGTAATCGCTGGAAAATGAATCTGTAGTTGTGTCTCTTTTCTTAATAACAGTTTCTATGGGAGGGCACGGTCTCTGATACCGGGGTGAGGATGGTGTGGTCTATTTGACTATGCCGCTGATAATAAAATTCTTACGCGTGCTGGTACACTTTATCCGTGAGGTATGGTTTAAGTCCAGTGAGAAAACTAAGTCACATCACTGTTCAGGAAATTATGAATTATCTCTCTGTGTCAGTAAACTAACAAAGCTCGGGCCAGTGTTCTTCTTCCCGTTACGACTTAAGTTGTTTGATGGTGCGTTAAATTTGTCTTTGGGTGTGCTTTCTTTGCTATAAGTTAGATAGCGGAATTCCAAACATAGAATCGCCTCAAAGATTAAAAATTTACACAGTCTCAACAAGTTCTGCGTCAGGGGAACTCTACACACTGTTTATGCTTTGCTTTGCTTAGATTGATTTCTTTATTGCTTTCTTAATGCTGGGATCGCACAGGTTACGATCACTCTGTATGAAAGAAAAAAAGACATGTAATATATACCGAAAACAAATAACCTTCTAAAGCGCGATGAATTTCCCGTTAAGCCTATTATATATATGCTCGCGTATTTAATTATGTATTTAATAAACACTGCGCGAGTTCTAGTGGTTAAAAACACACATCTATAAAACTAAGACTTAACTGAATTTATTAATTATAAATTCCTTCGCGACTTTAAAAGTTAATTTAAGCATCTATTATCTTTTGAAATAATATAATAGATAGATCATTATATTTAAAACTGGAACTCTTGAGATGGTTTAATTAAATAGATTTAAATTAACACAAAATCCCTTGAAATAGAATGACTAGACCACTGATCACTTTACACAATATATATTTTACCGCTTTGCACAGAATTAGAAATCACTGCAAATATATATAAAATCCAGGGGAAAATCTATAACAAGATTTCAATAAAGCTAGTGCTTCTGTAAAGATCTGGCCAGCGAGTGATAACGTGTCTAGTTCTACATGGTCTATTTAGCTAAAATGGAATGTAAGTTGAGTGGGACATGATAAACTTGACAACTTATTTGATCTCACGAACTTTTGGGGATCTGACCGCCAAATCAAGAGAAAAAGCCGCCCCCTGGTCTTCGTATCTCCGTTCGCTGCTGCCCGTTTCGCTTTCCCCCGTTCGCTCGGTTTCGATTGACACCGAGACGCGAAATTAGCGGCAAGCAACTGCGTCTCGTATCAGGGAAAACTACTGTCTTTGATAACGCCGATAGTCTCCCTAAGATCCCTCGGTCTGTCTCTTTGATCTCGTCGCTGTATCCTACATGAGTCCCGGTGGAATGCGTTCTGGCAAACGAAAAGTTACAACAAATGTTATGAAAAGCTAAGGGTCCCTTTAAATCATCCATCATATCAGGGAAAATTCACTTGTCAAACTAGACGTACGTCACAATCGTCCCCACTTTTAGACATGAAACCACTTTTCATGTTTCATTTTTGACAATGGAGGTGACCTGATTGGTGATTTTAGGATGAGTGGTATCTTCAGTTTGCTCTTCTTCCTCTGTAGACCAGTTTCTACTCAGAAAATCAGCCCCGACATTCTGTCTTCCCGGAATATATTCCACTTTGAAAGAATAGACGCTTAGAAGGAGGGCCCAACGCATGATCCTAGCGTTAAATTCTTTATTGGCACCAAGAAATGCTAACGGAGCGTGGTCTGTTTGCACCGTGAACGATGTACCATAAAGAAACTCATGATGGCGTCTGATACCGTCAATCAGAGCAAGACATTCCCTTTCAACTACGCTGTAGTTCCGTTCCGCTTTATTTAATTTCCGACTGCCATAGGCAACTGGAAATAGCATGTTCAGGTCACTGTCATCGGCTTGAAGCAGTGTTGACCCGATGCCCTGACCTGACGCGTCGACTCTCAGTACAAAAGGTTTCTTGAGGTCAGGCAACCTCAAGATGGGGTATGCAGACAACTGTCCTTTCAAAGTGCTATACGCGTGTTCGCACTTTTGATCCCATATGACCTTATCAGGACAACCTTTCTTTGTGAGGTCAGTCAGAGGTGCCGTCAGTCCGTTGAAGTTCTGGATGTACTTCTGATAGTATGCACATAGCGATATGAAGGAACGTACGTCTTTCTTCGTTCGGGGTCTTTTTGCTGCCACTATTTTCTCCACGTTCTTCTTAATAGGCCAACTGCATCCGTGAGAAATAGTGTGCCCCAGGAAGTCTAACTGTTCAAACCCGATGAGACATTTGCTAGGTCTGGCTGTGAGACCCGTTTCCTGTAGTCTCCTGAGGAGCATAGCAACCGTAGCAATATGTTCTTCATAGGTTTCCGATGCAATTAAGATGTCATCCATGAAATTATGGATATGGGGACTTTGCAAAGGTTGTAGAAGCTTCCTCATCATCCTGGTGAACACTCCTGGTGCGTTATGCAAACCGAACGGCATCACGTTAAATGTGTAATGTCCTTCACTAGTGCTGAAAGCTAACAAAGGTTTAATTTCCTCCTTGACTGGTATTTGATAATAACCTTTACTGAGGTCAATCTTGGAGAAGATCTTAGCTTTGCTGAGCTTGGTGAACAACTCAGAAACAGTTTGGAGAGGTTCGGGCTGGAATTCCGTTACAGCGTTTAGCAACCTGTAATCAATGCACAGCCGAACTTCCTTATTGGGCTTCTGCAACAGCACTACGCTCGAGCTGTAAGGAGATGTAGACTCACTGATAATTCCTGCCTGACGCAGCTTGTCTATTTCTCCGCGAAGTGCATCAGCTTTAGCGTACGGGATGGGGTAAACTCTGGTTTGAACAGGGGTCTCGTTTGTTAATTTCATATCAAATTCAATGAGATTTGTTCGACCAGGTACATCCGTTAAGACTGCACTGTACTGTTTTAGTAGAGCCCTGGTTTCTGTTTGTTGTTCTGGTGAGAGATTGTCGCCGAACTTGACATCTTTAAAGGATTCTGTGGGTTGCAGTGGATACTCCATGCAACCATCATCATCTTCCTCGTCTTCCGTTGCTATGGCGACAGCCAGGAGATGCTCGGAGGATGGCACCGGTCTTTCCAAATATTTCTTTAGCAGATTTATGTGGAAGACCTTCTCCTTTCCTTTGATGGAGATCTTGTAGTTGGTACGTGAGATCTTTTTAAGGACGGTAAACGGTCCTTGCCATCCGATGCGAAGTTTATTGCTTCCGGTTGGAAGTAGCAATAGGACTTTCTCCCCTGGTTGTAGTTCTCTCTCTTTTGCAGCTTTGTTGTATCTTTTAGTAATTTTAGCGCGGGCTTTCTTAAGGTTGGTAGTAGCTAGATCCCATCCTAGCTTTAGCCTTTCCTTAAGCTCAGATACATACTTGCTTGCAGAGACGACTGTCTCGTCAGCCTTCTGGTCTGTCAGGGACCGAAGTAAGGCTTCTAGTGGCCCCTTAATAGGTCTGCCAAATAAAAGTGTAGCTGGCGCAAAACCCGTAGACGCTTGGGGTACCTCTCGGTAGGCGAATAAGGCAGCCGATATATATTGGTCCCAGTCTTCCGGTTTCTCCTGACCCAGCTTACGTAACATCATGGTGAGGGTACCGTAAAAACGCTCCACGAGCCCATTTCCGGCCGGATGGTAGGGACTTGTGTGGATATGTTTGGCCCTCAAGATCTTAAAGATCTCCTCCATTAACAGGCTACGGAATTGGGATCCATTGTCCGTCAAAACTTGTTGAGGGAATCCCAACCGTGTAAAAATTTGCACAAGGGCTTCTGCGACATGCTTGGAATTAGTGCATGGTAGCGGTACGGCTTCGGCCCACATAGTGCAAGTGTCAACTAAGGTCAGGATGAACCTGTTCCTTCTTTTGGTCTTTTCCAGAGGACCAATAATGTCGACAGCAACCCGTTCAAATGGAGTCCCTACTGTTGGCATTTGCCCCATAGGTACTGGGGGTGTCAAGTGCTTGGGTGCTACCCGTTGGCACTGGGCGCAGGATTTCACATACCTGACAATGTCAGAGTTCATTCCTGGCCACCAATAGTGGTTTTTTATTCGCTGAATAGTGGCGTTTTGTCCCATGTGTCCGCTAAAGGGAAGAGAGTGCCCCATTTCTAAGATCTGGTTTCTGTACTGCGTCGGTACTAGGAGCTGGTTATTCCCCGTGTCCGGGTTGCCCGTTCTACGATACAATACACCATCCTTAGAAAAGATGTCTCCGTTGTGTCTGGGGTCCTTAGCCATGGGCAGTTTTTTAAAGCAGGGCGCCAGAGTAGGGTCCTTTTGTTGCGCCTCCTTCAGTTCATTCGGCAACAAGTTTGGCGCAGGCTCCCTCTCCTTCTTGGCTTGCCCTCTTGTGGTTACCGCTGCCACAATCGGCTCCTTAGGTCTCCCAATGAACACATATCTACATCCCAGGATAACTGGGTAGATCGGATCATCCATTATGGCCGCTTTAATAACTCCTCTGACAAAGTCAGAGTGTATTTCTACCAGTGCGATAGGAAGCGTCCTGGGTGCATCACTCCTGAAAACTCCACTAAGTTTGACGGTTTCCTCTGTCTCCTGACCGGGTTTGACTAGGTGCCTAGCGACAATACAATCAAAACTTAATCCAGTGTCAAAAAGACAAGTAGTGGAGGTACCGTTCAAAATTACAGTTCCTCGAGTTGAGGGTCGGTCCCCCTCAGGTTGAGAATCACTGACATTGACTCTACCTTTCGAGGCTGTATGCAAACATCCAATGCGGTTTGCACCGGTTTGTTTGCCCTGATCAGACGTTCCTGGTGTAGGGGTCTTCCCTTTTCCTTGACCTTGGTGGCCGCGCTGCCACGTAGGCTTGTTGGGTTGATCAGAATTGTTGTTGGGGGGGTATCGGGTTTTGTAGAATTTCGATTTTTCCTGGGGAGGTTTCTGGGTATTGTTATCTCGTTGGTTATAATGTTGAGAGGAAGTGGAAGAACAGGATGCCTGCTCTAGATTCTGTTTTCGAGATGGCTCATCGGTGGGTTTAAGTTTAGTGCTGGGAAGTTCGGCCATTGCATTGCTATAGCGTTCGGCTTTATTGAGTATGTCTTCAAGCCTGACTGCCCCCTGTTCCGCCAAAAATCTACGTGTTTCATTCGACAAAGTGGATTTTATCTGCTCCACAAGAACAAGTTCGAGGAGTCCCTCATATGAAAGAGGTAGGTCAGATAATTCAATGCACTTTGTCAGATAACCCGTGAGACGTGAGAGAACTGGGGAAATGTTTCCGTGCTCTCTTTTCGGCTGTTTCTGAACAACTGCAGAAACTTTCGGGCAGTCATCTCAAACTGCTGTAGTAAGGCCTTTTTCAACATGTCGTAATCATGTTGATTCGGTCCCAGCTTTGTGTACACGTCATAAGCATTGCCTTTCAGTGACGTTGAAAGTTTGAGCGCCCAGCGGGTACTCTCTAACCCATAAAGATTCGCGAGTCTCTCGAATTTTTCTAGGTAGCTGTCAATTTTTTCGTTAGGGCTAGGAAAAGATTCTAAAGAAAACGACATAGCAGTTAATTGGGCAGATTGAGTACTGGAGAGGTCCATTGATTGAGACTGGGGCGAAGACGGCTCTCCGTTAGTCGAAGTAGAGGCGCCCCGACTCTCTAGAGCCTTAAGCGCCAGTTGATGCTGTCTTTCCTTGTCTCTCTCTCTCTCTCTCTGCGAGTTTCCATCTCTGCTTCAATTTTCTTCTGTTCCAAAAGACGTTCTTCCGCTTCTTTCTTATCTGCCCTCTCCTGGGCTTCTCTCCTCTCTGTTCTTTCTTTCTCTTCCTTCCTCTCAGCTTCTGCTCTCTGTTGCTCCGCCTTCCTCTCAGCTTCGGCTCTCTGTTGCTCCGCGTCATATATTTCCAATTCCTGGTTAATAAACGCGTTTGCAGCTTCTGCATCTAATCCTGCCTCTTTCGCTTCCAACCTCAAGATGGACCTCATCTTTATCCTCTCTGCCATTGTTAAAGAATAAGATGAAGTATGCCTAGAGAACTAGTAAGAAGAAACGCGAAAGGGAGGAACTCTGAACCGCTACGAGAAAAAAAAAAACACAAGTACAAATTTACCTGTGTTACCTCCTACCTGTACTGTGCAAACTTATCGCTGCTATTATCTGGCAATTAAGGCTCTAAACGCAAGCGACTATGCCACTAAATGGTAAGTTACACTGGAAAAGAATCTACTATTACTAACAGTAGAGAAAAATTTAAATTAAAACAATTTAAAAGGAAAAAAAAAATTTCCCCTAAATTTTAAATCTCTGACAACAAACTCCGTCCCTAAAGTCAATTATTGAGATGAGACGTTGTTAACTTAATTTTTAAAAATCAGAACAATCCGTCTTTAGCTAAGCTCAACTCTTTTTGACTTCATAAACCTTAGTGACTGTAAAACAATCACGCAATCCCAGCAACTTTTATAAAGAAAGAAATATAATTATCTCCGCCAGAGGATAATTAAAATAGCAAATATATTTGTTTATCTGTACTTTCTACTGCTGTGGAGAGAAAACAACCTGTAAATATGCTGTGTGGACAACCCAAATACTTAAAGAACGTTTGTCTAGGGGTGTAATTATTTATTTATTTCCCTAATTCACAAAGACAAATCATTCACACTCTACCTAGTTAGACCCAGACTAAATCAGACTCAAAATATCTTTAACCCGGCTATGCGATTGCCTCAAATGTAGCTCAAGATCCCAGAACCAGCCCACAAATATGTGTGCATCAAATGTATCTCAAAATTATCCCGGACGAGCCAGCCAAATATTGTTGTAAATTTATTTTGAGAGAAAAGAGTCGTAGAAATAGTGGTCCGGTTTAGAGTGGAAAATGATGATGGAAAGCTCAGTGATAGAAAATGTAGAGATTTAATAGTTACTTCACAGCGTGCTGGAGGAGAGTAAAGACAGACTTATTTACGACAAATCGTGTCTCTCAATCTTCTCTTTCACTCTCCTGGTCAAACAATTATTTGCCAGTTTTCCAGACTCGCATCTGCGCGCACACCGATTCGGTGTTTTCAAACACACACACGACGTTGATACAAACTATATTAAACGAATAGGGGAAAAGTTGGGCTTTGGGTATATCCAACACACAGAACTAAATGAGTTTAGGTGATTTTATTCACTTTACACATCAATCACTAAAAATATCAGATATTACATAAATTATCATAAGTACACAAATCCAAATAACAAGTTTGGGAGGGGGTGAAGAAGATTGGTATCGACTAAGCCCTTCCCGCTCATTAGACAAAGACAAACCCAGTCCAGAGATAGATAATATCAGGAACACGGGTACGTTAACCTAACAGTAAAGTTAATTACTCTGAAAGAGGTGTTACCAAGTTAGGTATAAGTGATAGAAAAAAAACCTGTTCTTCCCAGCTGTTCTTCCCTTTACTAAGCAAATGGAAAGGAGGTGGTTTTAAACAGAGTTAACAAATTATCAACTATCCCACTTAAAGGAACAATGTAGGGTATACAGAAAAGATATATGTTACCAGGTAAGCAAGTTAACAAAATGGTCACACAAAAGAATTAATTTCCTGTCATTCATACACGCGCTAGCAAAGGCCTTCACTCATCTTGCTCTCACTTACCGATTGTGAAAAAATCTTGCACTCCATAGAATAACACAACAGCAGTTACACCTCAACTAAATGTATGAGTGTTTGTTCAAGTTCTAGCCCCAGATTAGCGGGTAGGCGGTCAGCACATAAAAGGATCCCGTAATCGCTGGAAAATGAATCTGTAGTTGTGTCTCTTTTCTTAATAACAGTTTCTATGGGAGGGCACGGTCTCTGATACCGGGGTGAGGATGGTGTGGTCTATTTGACTATGCCGCGGATAATAAAATTCTTACGCGTGCTGGTACACTTTATCCGTGAGGTATGGTTTAAGTCCAGTGAGAAAACTAGTCACATCACTGTTCAGGAAATTATGAATTATCTCTCTGTGTCAGTAAACTAACAAAGCTCGGGCCAGTGTTCTTCTTCCCGTTACGACTTAAGTTGTTTGATGGTGCGTTAAATTTGTCTTTGGGTGTGCTTTCTTTGCTATAAGTTAGATAGCGGAATTCCAAACATAGAATCGCCTCAAAGATTAAAAATTTACACAGTCTCAACAAGTTCTGCGTCAGGGGAACTCTACACACTGTTTATGCTTTGCTTTGCTTAGATTGATTTCTTTATTGCTTTCTTAATGCTGGGATCGCACAGGTTACGATCACTCTGTATGAAAGAAAAAAAGACATGTAATATACCGAAAACAAATAACCTTCTAAAGCGCGATGAATTTCCCGTTAAGCCTATAATACACTCGAGTATTTAATTATGTATTTAATAAACACTGCGCGAATTCTAGTGGTTAAAAACCCACATCTATAAAACTAGGACTTAACTGAATTTATTAATTATAAATTCCTTCGCGACTTTAAAAGTTAATTTAAGCATCTATTATCTTTTGAAATAATATAATAGATAGATCATTATATTTAAAACTGGAACTCTTGAGATGGTTTAATTAAATAGATTTAAATTAACACGAAATCCCTTGAAATAGAATGACTAGACCACTGATCACTTTACACAATATATATTTTACCGCTTTGCACAGAATTAGAAATCACTGCAAATATATATAAAATCCAGGGGAAAATCTATAACAAGATTTCAATAAAGCTAGTGCTTCTGTAAAGGTCTGGCCAGCGAGTGATAACGTGTCTAGTTCTACATGGTCTATTTAGCTAAAATGAAATGTAAGTTGAGTGGGACATGATAAACTTGACAACTTATTTGATCTCACGAACTTTTGGGGATCTGACCGCCAAATCAAGAGAAGAAGCCGCCCCCTGGTCTTCGTATCCGCTCGCTGCTGCCCGTTTCGCTTTCCCCCGTTCGCTCGGTTCCTCGATTGACACCGAGACGCGAAGTTAGCGGCAAGCAACTGCGTCTCGTATCAGGGAAAACTACTGTCTTTGATAACGCCGATAGTCTCCCCTAAGATCCCTCGGTCTGTCTCTTTGATCTCGTCGCTGTATCCTACATGAGTCCCGGTGGAATTCGTTCTGGCAAACGAAAAGTTACAACAAATGTTCAGGGGTTCTAATGTTATGAAAAGCTAAGGGTCCCTTTAAATCATCCATCATATCAGGGAAAATTCACTTGTCAAACTAGACGTACGTCACAAAGACCCAGAGTCACAACTCCTGCCGAAGACCGCTTCATACGGCTGCGTCACCTCAGGAATCGACTTGCATCTGCGTCCTCCACAGTCCAGTCAATGTCAGCAGCTCGTTGAATTTCAGATCAAACGGTCAAGAACCGGCTGCACGACTCTGGTCTTTGGGCTAGAAGACCCTAAAGAGGTCCTGTTCTTACGGACCGGCATCGCCAGAACCGACTGCAGTGGGCGAACCAGCATCGTCAATGGACCGTTGGGAATGACTGGAGACGGGTTTGGTTTAGTGATGAATCATTTTTTGTGCTCCAGCGACACGATAGACGGAGAAGAGTTTACCGCAGAGTCCATGAGCGCTACGCTCAGAACAGCGTTGATGAGGCTCCTCCCCATGGTGGTGGAGATGTACTGATGTGGGGGGCGATCAACTTCATGGGAAGAAGTGACCTGGTGCAAATTGAAGGACGCCTGAATGCCCAACGATACGTCGCTGAAATTCTTCGTCCTCATGTCCTTCCACTTCTGGCTGCACGAGGGTCGATTTTTCAGCAGGATAACGCTCGACCTTATGTGGCACAACTCACCACCCAGTTCATCGCTGACAACAACGTCCAGACCATTCCGTTGCCAGCCATGTCATCAGACACGAACCCCATAGAACACTTATGGGATGAACTCGACAGACGACTCCGCCAGCGAGATGTGGCTCCAGTCAATCTCCGACAGTTGTCTCTTGCACTGCGGGAAGAGTGGGCAGCCATCCCACAACAACAGATCCAACGGCTAATCGGATCTATGTCAAGGAGATGTCGTTCTCTGATAGAGCCAGAGGAGGCCATACACCTAACTGAAACGTAGGCCTCAGTCGCAAAGAATAAAAGTCCAAACCAAATTTAATGAACATCATTTCATTGTTGAAATCTAAAAGTTTCTTCATGCCAAGATTAAAACATTAATTCCGTAAAATAAAATTTTGGTACAAGTTTGAAATTTGGTGTCCATTACCACTGCAATAATGTTGAGTTTCTTTTTTTGAACAGTATATACATACATACTGTGACAGGGGCTAGGTGTGGTTGAGGCGAACTTATGTCGACGTGGCTACCTCACACCCAAGACCCATGCACTAAGAAAATTTTATTAAGGATCGTTTGACAGGGGTTGCTATTATTGGTTGCTTGCAACCCACTCAGCAGCAGACTTAGCAATTTAATCAACACAAAGCCTTGTAAAGATCAACACTTAATACTACCGAACACCCAGACAGTGTTCGTAGACGTTCTGAAAAAACAATATATAAAAACAATGTCTAAGTGAAAATCAATAGCATAAATAACAACACTTACCATTCAGACAACATGCGCCCACCACAGTCAGCCATGATCAATCAATCAGCTACAGGTACCCATTCATACCACGTGCTCTCATGGTTACGCCATCTTGCGAAAACAGCATACAGTCTCGCTAACAACCCAGCTAAGCTGCGTGGTTGTAAATTGTATAGTAACCTTACTAAATATTATAGAAATAATGGCTTAACAACGCTATTTAAAGCACTACAGATAAACAATTGAGATGTTACGTTTTATGTTGTTCGTCAATCACGAGTGATGAAGACCACTCTGTTCATCCAACTATTAGGAATATGTTAGATTACTCTATGGGTACGAAGATGACTGATGAGCCAGATGCGAGCCTTGAAAGATCTCGGACAGTGTGGGCAGGGAATGTTTGCTTCATGTGAAGGTTTTATTTCACGGTCTTTTCTAGCTTGTCTCCGCTGTTCCGCTGCTGCTCTTCTGGATGATTCGCATGCCGCTGCACCTTTACGAAGAGATGTGCGCCAAGCAGTTCGGTCTTGCGCAGCAGCTTCCCATATGTCTGGGTTTATGTCAAAGGTTTTCAATGACGTCTTTAACGTGTCTTTGAAGCGCTTCTTTTGGCCACCATGGGAGCGTTTACCCTTCTGCATCTCATCATAAAAAAGTATCTTTGGCAGTCGATTGTCTGGCATGCGGACTACATGACCTGCCCAGCGAATCTGTGACTGCATCAGAATAGTATGGATGCTATGGATACCAGCTCTGTCAAGAACGGCGGTATCCGGGATCTTGTCTTGCCATTTGATGTTCATTATCTTCCTGAGACAGACTGTATGGAAGTGGTTTAGCTTCTTTACGTGGCGCCTGTATACAGTCCATGTTTCCCATGCATAAAGCAGCACTGGAAGCACCGCAGCTCTGTACACCTTCAGCTTTGTCTGTAGACTAATGCCACTTCGATGCCAAACGTTGGTGTATAGTCTGCCAAATGTGCTGCTGGCTTTGGAGATCCTGGTGTTTACCTCATCATCAATGACGATGTTCTGGGAAAGTGTGCTACCAAGGTATGTGAATCTGTTCACAACATTCAGTTTCTCACCATTTATCTTGATGATTGGCTCAGTATAAACTGTGCCAGGAGCTGGTTGGTACATGATTTCTGTTTTCACCGTGTTGATGGTAAGCCCAAAGTTGGCACAGGCTTCGGAGAATCTATCCACGCTGTGCTGCAGATCAGCTTCTGAGCCAGCACTAAGGGCACAATCGTCAGCAAACAGAAGATCTCTGATGGTGTGTGATTTGACCTTGGTTTTTGCTTGTAGCCTCCTAAGGTTAAACAATTTTCCATCAATACGATACCTGATGTCGATTCCGGTATCCCCGTCTCTGAAAGCATCAGTCAGCATAGCAGAAAACATGATACTGAAAAGAGTCGGTGCAAGTACACACCCTTGTTTAACTCCGTTTGAGACGGGGAATGGCTCCGACAGCTCACCGTTTTCCTGAACTCTAGCCTGCATTCCATCATGCAGTTGCTGCACTACTGAGATAAATTTCTTTGGGCAGCCGTATTTTGCCATGATCTTCCATTGACCCTCTCTACTGACCGTGTCGAACGCCTTTGTCAAGTCGATGAAAGCTGTGTACAGGTCACAGTGCCGTTCATGGCATTTTTCTTGTAGCTGTCTTGCAGCGAACACCATATCGGTTCCACGTTCTTTCTGATATCCACACTGACTTTCAGGTAAAAGACCTTTGTCAAGATGAGCCGTAAGACGATTCAGAAGGATTCTGGCGAATATCTTCCCAGCGATTGATAAAAGAGAGATGCCTCGATGATTGTTACAGTCTTGGCGATTACCTTTACGTTTATATAGATGTATAATTGACGCATCTTTGAGATCGTGTGGGATGGTTTCACTCTGCCACATTTGCTGGAAGATCATGTGAAGTTTCTCTATCAGAACTGTACAGCCATCTTTATAAACCTCAACAGGAATTGAATCTGAGCCAGGGGCCTTTCCACTAGAAAGTTGACGAATTGCTTTTTGAGTTTCCTCCAGAGTTGGTATATCATCTAGTGCTTCATTTATAGGAATTTGGGGCAGGCGGATGATGGCTTCGTCGTTAATAGATGATGGCTGGTTCAGAATATTATTAAAGTGTTCGACCCAGTGTTGGAGAATTTTTTCCTTGTCTGTAATTATTGTTTTTTCATCTGCATTAAGGAGAGGAAATGATCCTGATGATGTTGGACCATAGACCACTTTGAGTGCATGGTAAACATTTTTCAAGTCATGGCTGTCAGCAAAGCCTTGGAGCTCATCTGCTTTATTACTCAGCCATGAATCCCGCATCTGGCGTAGTTTATGTTGGACGATTCTACGCATGTTGTTTAAAGCTTCTTTCTTTGATGTAGATTTTGGATCACTTAAATATGCTTTATGCAGATGGTGTTTCTCAGCCAACATCTTCTTTATATCATCTGAGTTCTCATCAAACCAGTCATTTTGTTTCTTGATGGCGGGACCCAGGACCTCTGTAGCAGTGTTGTAGATCTGCTCACTCAGGGCTGCCCAATTTGTTTCCATACTTTGGCCGTCTAACGAGATAGATTTGAGACGGTCTTCTAGGGTGTCAGTAAATGACTGTTTGATTTTTGTCTTCTTTAGTTTGGTGACATCCAGCCTTTTATGAGTTTTCTTCCCCTGAGGGCGCCTGGCTGGTTGGATACGAATTTTAAGTTTAGACACAATGAGGCGATGATCAGTCCAGCATTCGGCACCACACATAGACTTGGTCATCCGGACATCTTGCCTGTCCTTCTTCCTAACAATTACATAGTCAATTAAGTCCCAATGCTTTGAGCGAGGGTGCATCCAGGAGATCCTGTTGTGGGTAGGAAGTCGAAAAATGGTGTTGGTGACAAGGAGGTCATGTTCTGCGCAAGTCTGGAGGAGAAGAAGTCCATTGCTGTTACAGCGACCCACGCCGTACTTTCCAATAGTGCCATTCCAGGAGATGTTATCTAAGCCTACTCTTGCATTAAAGTGTTACCGTATAAAGGACTATCAAACTAAGAAAGCTAACACCAATTAGCTATAGCCGATCTTACTAATATTTACACCAAATTATCAGTCTAACATTACTGAAGAAGCACAAAACTTTATTCGAGTACTTACTTACTTAGTCGTTCCCCTTCTACCGTGAGGTGTAGAGGTTTGGAAGAGAGAGCGCCAGACTATCCTATCGGCTGTCTTCCTCCTGGCATGGTTCCATTCTAGTCCTCGGTCTTTCAAAGATCGTCTAATGTTGTCCTCCCAGCGGACTCTGGGTCGTCCTGGGGGTCTGGATCCCTGGCTCTTTGTTTCCCATGCTTGTCGTGGTAGCCGATCTTCTCCCATTCTGCAGACATGGCCAAACCATCTTAGTTGGGACTGTTCTACTTGGGTCTGCAGGGGGTGAGATTTAAGGCCTTGACGTATCGTCTGGTTGCGGACCATGTCTCATCTTGTTACTTTAACCACATTCCTAAGATATATCATTTCTGAGGTATGGAACTGGCTTTTGTGAGTTGTAGTCATTGCCCATGAATCGCATCCATATGTCAAGACTGGGACATAGGTCGAGCGGTATACAGCCATCTTCGTTTTCTTACCAACTTCTCTCTTTCTGAGGAATCCTCGATTTATGGCCTGAAAAAGTTTCCCAGCTGCTGATTTTCGAGTGGCCAACTCTTCTTTGATGCCTCTCTTTCGGTCTATAATAGCTCCGAGGTATTTAAAGTGGTCGACCTGCTCCAGGACGTGTTCTCCCAGCTTAATCTGATGTCTTCTTTCTTCTCGTGATATCACCATGGATTTTGTTTTAGAGCTGCTTATGACCATCCCTCTCTTCTCCAGCTCTTCCTTCCAGACTTGCAAGTTGGATTGGAGATGCGCCTCTGATTTAGCAATCAGGGCAACATCATCAGCAAATTCCAGCTCTGAAATACAGACCTGTCTCATCTTCCAGTACCCCACTGAATACTTTCTTGTTTTCTCCTTACATACCTTGATGACATCGTCCATGAGGAGTATGAAAAGATAAGGTGACAGGATATATCACCTTGTCTTACACCAGTGGTGGTCCTGAACTATTCTGACTTATGGTTTGCTGTCCTCATATAATTTCTGCAAGACTTGTAGATGCTCTAAATAGCATGAATCAGAGGTGCTGGAATGTTCATCCTTGCCAAACAGTCCCAAAGTTTGCTCCAGGGGACCCTGTCAAACGCCTTTTCCAGATCTATGAAACAAAGATGCATCTCACTCTTAAACTCAAGGGCCTTTTCACTCAGTTGTCTGGGTGTGAAGATTAGGTCTTGAGTACTTCGGTTTGCTCGGAATCCGAACTGGACCTCATCCAATTGTGGCTCAGCTAGGCGTCGGAGTCTCTGCTCTAGGATTCTAGAGTAGATTTTACCAGGGACACTAAGAAGGGATATGCCTCTATGGTTTCCACATTGTCGATTGTCACCCTTTTTTGAAAATTGGTGTTATGATGGCAATCTCCCAATCCTTTGGTATGGTCTTGTTGCACCACGCTGCCTGTAGGACCCTTAAGAGTAATAGGTCGCCTGATGCTCCCATGTACTTAAACATTTCTGGTGTTATGCCATCATGCCCTGCTGTTTTGCCCATCTTGATTTTCTCAAGTGCTGCCTTCAGTTCTTCCATTTTTATGTCATCTTCACCAACATTGGTTTTCTCTTCTGTGCTAGTGGTTGTCATTTCTGATGCTTCACCATGCTCATCATCCAGGAGTTCTGAGAAATATTCTTTCCATCTTTCCATTACTTCCTTCGGGGCAGTGAGCAATTTGTCTTGCTTGTCCTTTATAAATTTGAGAGGGCATTGTTTTTCCTTCCTCATGTTCTTTCGGGTCTTATAGAACAATTTCTGGTTTTCTTGCGCATCTTTTTCTAGCTTTTCTCCAAATCCTTCCCAGGACTTCTGTTTTGCTGCTAGCACCTTGTTATTTGCTTCTGTTCTGAGTATCACATATTCTCTATATTTCTCCATTTGTCCTGTTGTCTTTTTAGCTCCTAAGTATTGTTTCCATGCCATTTTCTTCTCTCTTATTTTCTCTTTGACTTCCTCTGTCCACCCATGTGTTCTCTTTCTCTTGTTCCCATGTCGGACTTCACCACATGCTTCTGCAGCAGCTGTCTTTATGATGTCCTTGAATTTAATCCAGAGGGTTTCCAATTCATCAGGTTGTTCTTCTGTGTTGCTCACCGCTGCAGCAATAAGCCCCTGATATCTGTTCTTAATTGCTGGCTCTCTCAGCATGTAGGTCTTAAATCTCATTTCTCCCGTTCGTTTACTTAGTTTCTTGAGTGATGTTGGGCAGTTCATAGGCTGAGCAACTCTTTCAGTTGTTCTTTTGATTGTAAGCAGGTAGTGATCACTTCCAATCTTTGGCCCCCTCCAGACTCTAGAATCCCAGACATATTTGAATGAGCTTCTCCCAACAATGGCATAGTCGATCACTGACTTCTCATTCTTTGTTGGTTCACATCTAATGTATGCATGTATGCGCCTATGGGGGAACTTTGTGTTTGTAATGATCAGATTCTGCTCACTGCAGAATCTAAAGAATTGTTTTCCATTGTCATTGAGAGTATCTTCTCCATATCTTCCGATAACTCCACCCCATCTAGCATGGTCATTTCCAACTCTGGCATTGAAATCTCCAAGCATGATAATTTCATCTAGGCAGTCATCCACTGTCCTTTGAAGCAGCTCGAAGAATTCCTCCTTGACCTCTGCTCTCTCATCTTCATTTGGTCCATACACTATGACCAGGTTGACTATGGTTTCTCCTTCTTTTTGTTTTACAACAATAATTTATTCTAGTAAGCTGTAACATATTAATAAATTGCAGCACTCGCCATACTAAAATAAACTATTTCGGCATCAGTACCGTAGTTAATAAATAGAACAATCTAAATCGCGACACAATTAAATATTATTCAAACCGATTACGTGTCTGATTTACACAAGATCATTGAAGGCTTCCTTAACCCCAAACAATATGGAAATACTTAACCATTAATATTATTTACACAAATGTAATAGCTGAATATGTCAGTTCTAGTACCGGCCACGTGTTATATTTCCTGAACATGGAACCACGCCATGTTCGAATAAATTTAGATCTAACATCAACCGCACGCGAAATAAATAACATTGAATGGACCATATAATTATTTAAACGCGGCGCCAAATAGATGGTAGACCTATACTCTTTCTAGCACTATAAGGACTTTATAATGTTGAAGAATAATATTATATCTACTCACAAGTCCTAGGCATGTTCTTGATTGAACTAGGCTTCTGATCTCATCAGCTTGTTCTCTCTCCACGGCTGGCGATAGGAATAACAAATAATTTTAACTGACGCGGCCAGCCTGCGCGCTTTTCTCCCTGATTGGCTGCTACTCCATCAGCGGCATTACTAGTGTTCTACGAGGCGTGTTGAAATGAAACCCGACCGTGCTGCGCCAAATGGACATTCGTAGGAGGAGCATGATGACGTCACATCTGACGTAATAAGCACATACGAATGTACAAGTGTGTAAGTGTTCATTCTCCTAGTATTCATTGGTCGTGCTGCAGACCTTTAAAATAATGGCCTGTGTGATAAGGAATCCGTCCAAAAAATTCAAGTCACAGATTTCCGCCGGTAAGGTTATGCTGACCGCATTTTTTGACCACGAAGGGCTTCTATTGGTAGACTTTAAAGAGCCTGGCGTGAACATCAATGCCATCCGCTACAAAGACACACTAGACAACCTGCATACAGCCATCAAGAATAAACGACCCGGCATGCTTTCGCGTGGTGTGATTCTGTTGCACGACATTGCTCGTCCACATGTTGCGAACATTGTGCAGGAAGCGTTAGCAAGGAAAAGGTGGAAAGTTCTGCCACACCCAGCCTACAGCCCCGATCTGTCACCATGTGACTTTCATTTGTTCAGACCCTTAAAAAAATCTCTAAAGGGACAACGATTCGACTCCAATGCAGACGTCAGGGCCTCGGTGACCAAATGGTTCAATAAGCAATCAAAGTCATTTTTCTCGGACGGCATCCGCCGTCTACCCAAGCAGTGGGATGCGTGTCTGAATGCCTATGGTGACTATTTCTAAAGAACCCCAGCGGATATTTGCTTCATAACAATTGCTGTATTTAATTCTACTACTCTTTCTGATGTACCTTACACATATTTGTTACAAAGCCACTGGGACGGGTTTCATTTGAACACACCTCGTATTTTTAGATCATGACCAACGTTACAATGGCGGTCAGAACCCTAGGCTGCAACACAAAGAAGAAACAGACCAAAATGGTGCTGTCACAATACATACATACATACATATCAGAATCTTTCTTTTTCTTCTTCCGTCCTTAGCCACCGACCGTCAAAGCAGTCAGTGGCCATTACGCCTAGTGGCGTCTTAGGGCAACAGCAGATAGGTTTTCTTTGCCATAGTTTCCCATCACGCCTAATGGCGTCTTTAGGGCAACGGCAAATCAATCCATTTGCTGTTGTTTCCGTAATCGAAGTGACTGGCAAACGGGTGATCAACCCGTTGTGATCAGAATCTTTATTCTCCAGAAAATACATTGATATGTATTGACATGATATAATAAACTGCAACATGGCATATAGGAGAATCATTAGAATTTACATAAAGTGTGAAAGACGTCTCAAGTAGTTCTATGTTGATGTTTTTTTTACATGGGGGTTTAATCAGAATCTTTGTTTCCCGTAATATGCATTGACAGCTAGTGGAGAGAGATATTAAATATAGCATAAAATACAATAGTAGTTTGGTATATTAAACAGAGCACAATTTAGATTTGGCTTAATAAAAGTGTGGAAAACCTGTCTAGCAATTTAAAATGGGTGTTTTTTACATCGAAGTTTCCATATTCCGTAAGAACCTATAATTGCACTAACGTTGACATATTTAGATAGAACGTTGGTTTCAATTTTCCGCAGCCCCAACGACATTAATCCACTCACACACTTTGCATGCACATAAATACGTACATACATACATACATACATACATACATACATACATACATACATACATACATACATACATACATACATACATACATACATACATACATACTTACACACTAGTAGTAGTTGCAGCCTTCACCAGTCATAACTGACAATGGCAATAGTGCCCCTGTTGCGTACGTTTTTTACCTATGGGGGTAGTCGTCGGTCCTGCCAATGTACGCACCAGTCGTGATATAGTTATATTATTTGTGCGCTCGATTTGCTCGCGCACCGACGTGCACAATGTAGAGTATGTGTTACTCTGTACGCACGGGTAACCTAGTTTTAGAGAGAGAACTACGTCATCATCTGAAAGGGGCAGTCCGGACGATATGTCCGTGGAATATTTCGTTTATCGTGGCAAGTCTGTGGAAGCCATTCGTTTTGTTACAATATTGGTCTTCAGGTCGAAGCCAATATTGGAAGTAATATGTAAGTTGTCGCCCCGTCGTATTGTATGATTAGAATATTGAAACCTGAAGTTTAAGGCTACTCCTTGAGAAAGTCTAGCGGGAATCCATATTGTTATGTCATTCCTAGAATGGACCAACGGAGCTGATAGCCTCTATAATCTATCGTAGACGAAGAATTCCTACGAGGGAACAAAGTTATTGGATTGTATTATTCTTATATTAAAATGCCGTTATGCCAATGCCAAAGTCGTGGCATGAGTTTGTGGAGAGGTTAGTTAAAACCCAAAGTACTAACCCAGATGTATCTTCATATCTACGCCATTGTTATTATATTTTGAACTTACGTTGTAAGTATTGAAGTCTTGGATCAAGACAGTCTTTTGTTAGATGAATGCGGGATTTGGTGATGTGAGAATCCGTACTTAGTTGGATGTCCTCAGACAAGGTCAACGGACATTATATTACTGTTCAAACATAACATGAACATTATTGGATTCTTATTAATTGAATGTAAGGAGGATGTTTGAAAGGGATCTGCCACAATACCTAACCACCATCATAGATATATATACTTTTCGTCATGAACATTATTACTATGCCTCCATGTTGATGTTATCCGTCAAGAACACTGTCTCGTATTGTTGAACTTATACCGTCAAGTAAAATATGTTAAACTGTACCATCCGCCTTACAGTTTACTTCAGTTCGCATCAGGCCTTGATTGACATGCCTGACGTTATACACCATTACCTGTTGAACTAATTTGACAGTTCATTTTACATTCGCGTTTTAGCAGCATGATCAAACAGTCATCTGTTGGATACCTGAAAAGAACCCAACAGTAATTGGCGGCACAGTGTGTTTTGGACAAGCTTCAAAGGGAACGTACTCAATAAATTTTCAAGAATCGTTATACAGAAAGACCCTTGTCTTCATCATGGAATCAACACGACGGTTAGCAGAAGGTCAAGGTCATCAGTGAACCCCAACATCAAGTTCTCCAGTGACTAACTACGTTGGACATCATCCTTTAGTCCTCATCACGTGCGAGCTTTACTCATATACTCAAGGCGAAGTATTTCAAAGTCTCAAACGTACATATACGGAGACGAGGCACATTTTTTGTTTGATCAGCCGAGATAGGTATAAACGTGGTATCGTTTATTGCTGTATTGTGTTTGGCTGTGCCTATTCTCTTCTATGTCCTCCTATATACTTTTCATGATGCTTGTTCTATGTTGTATATTCGTCGTGGGCGGTAGGGAGGTTGATCTGACAAACGAGGTTCATATCGAAGCCGATTCGGGCTCTTTGTCAGATGTTCTATAGGGTTTGATTTATAAGTTTCAATTGAGCGATAATTCCGGTTCAAGGCTAGAAACCTTGCTGTAGTTCCGATCGCTACTTGTTTCTTATGATAGTATCTGTTTAGCTGTTCCGTCAAGTTTTAATTGTTGTTTTCATAGTTATTTTATTCGTATTTAGTTTTATGATGAATTTTGTTTGTATCTTACGTCCGTCTCACCTGACTTTCGTTCAGTTTTTTACAAAACCTATGTTTTTACACTGTGTTGTTAATTGTCTTGTGTAATTTTTATCGCATATTTCATTGCATTCTTTGCAACAGTATTTCTTAATTTTTCCATTTTTATTTTCGTTGATTTATGCGAACGTTTTCATTCGTTTATTATATCCTGTCTCGTCACAATTGTTACTATTGTCTATTGTTTTGGTCACATCATTACATTGCATAAAAATTTTTTTTTAATTATTATTGACTAATGATATATTATATACTTAATTGATTGAACACAGTTCTTGGACATGAACTGGTACCTCTTATTAGAAGGTAAAATAGTGAATATTAGTTGATTTACACTTAGAAGTAGAATTATTTCACAATAATATTGAATAATGTCTACCTTAGACTATTTTATTAAGCAGGCTAAGGCGCTTAATATACCGCCTGAAGAGGTTAGAACATTTGCTATGACAGAATACAAAGAGTCTCAAAGGTTGGAATTTCAAAGATTAGAGGCTGAAAAATTAAGATTAGAAAATTTGAAATTTGAGGCAGATCAAAAAAGATT
This sequence comes from Oreohelix idahoensis, assembly GCA_024509875.1. Taxonomy (NCBI): domain Eukaryota; kingdom Metazoa; phylum Mollusca; class Gastropoda; order Stylommatophora; family Oreohelicidae; genus Oreohelix; species Oreohelix idahoensis. The sequence goes on along the minus strand of JAMPIV010001387.1, from coordinate 702,160 downwards.
TGAGGCTGAGGAAAATGAGAAGAAGATGAAATTTGAGGCTGCAGAGAATGAGAAAAAAATGAGATTAGCCGCTGAATTAGAAGAGAAACGATTTCAGCGTGAGGCAGAACAGAAAAGATTGGAGGCTGAAGATAAACTTAAGATTGAAATGGAAGTTAAACAAAAGGAGATAGAAGTTAAACAAAAGGAAATGGAAGAAAGAAGATTAATAGCTGAACAAAATGCAAAAAGACTTTAGCTTGAGACAGAAGAGAATGATAAGAAACGTCAGCATGATTTGAAACTTGCCGAATTGGAATATGATAGAATTAGGTTAACTCAAGAAGCTAATTCGCAGAGAACTTTCGAAGGCCAAGCTTCATCCAGACATGATAACTTTAAGGAAGTTCACCTTAAATTACCAAAATTTAATCCCCCATCTGTCTACGTAATATTCTTTTTAGACAGATTTGAGGCAACTTGCAGGTCTTACAACGTGGATAAAGCACTATATTATACATATTTATCCAGATTGCTTACTGGGGATGCTTTAACAGTTTATCATACCACCAGTACCATTGATAAAAATGATTATGACGCTCTTAGAGCCTCTCTTCTTAAAAAATTCCAAATAACAGAAGATGAATATCGATTACGGTTTCGAACATTGCTACCGCAATCAGGTAGAAATTTTAGTGATTTTTTGTCCCAAATACGGCTAACTTTAGAAAGATGGATCGAATTGTCCAAGATTGAAAAGTCGTATGAAGGTCTGTTTGATTTACTACTGCGCGATAAGGTGCTATCGTCAGTAAATCCAGCTTTTCTTGCATTTTTGCACGAACGGAAACCTTTATCTATGAGAGATCTAGAGGAACATTCAAGAAATTTCTGCACTGCTCACCCATCCATGGATCTAAGTAATGCACAAATTAAAAGTGAATTACCAGTTGCTTTTGCCGTACAACAAAATAATTTTCCACGAAATCGTTCATTAAGTAACGACAGATACTTCAATAAGGGAAATAATTATAATTTTAACAATGATAACTTTTATAAAGGGAAGCAATTTCAACAATCTGCTCCATTTAATGTTTCTTGGAACCAGGCTCATAGATCGCGAGATTTTGGTAACAATAATTTTAAATATAATCAAGGAAATTATAACAAACAAAACTGGCGATCAAAATCTCAGGGTCCACAAAATAGACAAGGTTTTTGGAATAAGTCATTTAACCAACATCATAACGTTAATTATACTAATTATCGTACTCATCCAAATTTTAACTCAAGCAGAAATGACAATTGTGGCAATTTTAATGCCAATAATTAGAATCGATCGCGACGAAGAGATAGATCGTCGAGTAATACACGTAAACATTCTAATGTCGCTTTAAGTGATACACAGGCTAACATTGAACACAATAAGGGTGCTGATACTCATAATGCTATGTCTTGTATTGATCTTAATCAGGTAAAAGCATGCTCAGAATGCTCGACTCTTTTCCAGCCCAAGGCGATCACGACGCTGCGCTGCAGACATATTTTGCCTAGCCTACCTGCGGTCTGCACGGCTACTTCTGTGTCAGTACACCAGGGACAGGGTTCTATTAAGTTTAGCAGAGGATTTGTCAATGCGAGTCCATGCTCTCTTTTATTTGATTCAGGTTGTACCACTGTCGGCGTACGGACTTCGCTGATCAACCCAAGTTGCGCTACGGGCAATGTTGTGAAGTGCGTGACTTTTGGTGGAACCATGGAAACATTTCCCACAGCTGTTATTGATTTAAAAACACCATTTTTTTCAGGAAAGATCCACGCCTGTCTTCTTCCAAATCCAATTTGTGATGTTGTATTAGGTCGTATACATGGTATAACAGTGTGTACACCACAGCAAATTGCTGCATGGGAAGAGCGACATTTTCAGGCTGCAAATGCAGTAGTGACTAGAGCGCAAGCTACTATTATGTCGCATGATACACCATATGAACCTACAGTTCATACCACTTGTGATGACGATGCTCCTATTTCACGGGAGTCGTTTGCAACTTTACAAAAGAATGATGATTCATTAAAAAAAAATTTTCAGTATGTGAACAAAAAGAATACTAGCAACAAACTTGCAAAATCTAGACATGACTTTATTCTTAAAAATGGGATTTTAGTTAGATTGATAAAGGAAAAGGATTCATCCTTATGTTCTCAGATTCTAGTCCCGTCTTCTATGAGATCGCGAATATTGCGACATGCTCATGACTCGCAATGCGCGGGCCATATGGGTTTTTCACGTACCAAATCCAGAGTGCTTTCTGCATTCTACTGGCCGGGCGTTCATAGAGATAATACTCTCTATTGTCGTTCATGTTTGATATGTCAGGAAGTTAAAGTACGGGGTCCATTTCATGCGGCTCCTATTCAAGTTGCGGACATCCCGATTAGACCATTTATGACCCTGTCCCAATCCTGAGGATGATCCTCAGTTATTTTACCCAGTAAAGTTTTTAGAGTCCTATTTAAACGTTCGACCAACCCATTAGACATTGGGTGATAGATACTGCTGAGAGACCTTTTTATATGTAGCATAGACATTACCTGTGACATAGTGTCTGATATAAGTTGAGTGCCATGGTCTGACAATATTTCTCCGGGAAAACCCAAGCGAGAAAATATCAGCCAAAGAGCGTCTGCGATATCAGCAGTTGAGATGCTCTTGAGAGGTATTGCCTCTGGCCAACGTGTGCACATATCGACACATGTAAGAATAAATTGATGCCCTCTAGCCGACTTAATTCTAAAAGGACCGATAATATCTATTGCCATTTTTTGAAAAGGGCGAATTGGAATGTCAGCAGCCTGAATAGGCGCAGCATGTCGTGGTCCTTTAGATTTGACCTCCTGACATACTTTGCAAGAGCGACAGTACATTCGTATGTCCTTGCTCACAAATGGCCAAAAGAAAGCCGCAAGAACCCTCGACTTTGTACGGGAAAAACCCATATGTCCAGCACATTGCGAGTCATGAGCATGTTGCAATATTTGCACCCTCATGCTCTTAGGCACAAGAATTTGTGAATGAGTGGATGTAGTCGAGTCTTGTACCATACGTACAAGTACGCCGTTCTTCATAGAAATCCAAGATTTTCTATTAGTATTTTGATTAGGATCACCTTTTTTTGCTAGAATGAAGAATTTTTGTAACGACGGATCTTCTTCTTGCAATTTGATAAATGAGTCACGTGTAATAGTCAAGTGACTATTTTGTTCATCTACTTCATCATTATTAGTTAATGAAGTTTGAGGTGGATCCAGAGCATGTGCTCTTGTGACCACCGTATTGGTAGCTTCAATGTTTTGCTCTTCCCAAACAGCAATCTGCTGTGGGGTACATTCCCTAACTCCGTGAATACGACCAATAATAAGGTCCGCAATAGGGTTTGGAAGTAGACACGCGTGGACCTCTCCCGTGAAGAAAGGAGTAGCAATATGTATTATGGCAGTAGGATATTTTTCCAACGTGCCACCAAATGTGACACATTTGATGACCTTTCCTGTAGCACAGAATGGATCTACAAGAGATTGCCTAACCCCGACAGTAGTATATCCAGAATCAAACAACACCGAGACTGGATTACTATTTACAAGCCCCTTATGTAATATAAGAGAACCTCTCCCATCATGAGCAACATTAGCAGGAAGAGCTGGCAAAGGATGACCACAGCTTAGAGTACTAATGGTTTTCGGATCAAATAAAGTACTGCATTGGATACATTTATTTGCCCTACCAAAGTCAAAAGATGAGCATCCGATAGCATTATGGTCTTTATCATTATTAACCTGTTTATCTGCTCCCTGAGATTCTTGTTGAACAGAGTTTGTCTGTTGATATCTTTTTCTCTTCTGTTGCGATCTACCGCGACCATTATTGCCTCTGCAATTATCATTAAAGTCCCTACTGTAATTTTTATCCTGGTTTGCGTTCCAGTTTCCATAACTGTCATTACCATCTCTATGCTGTTGAGAACCTCTATTATCTTGGTATTGAGGTCTCTGCAAATAATATTTTCCTCTATACCGATTACCTTTATGAAAAATTCTAAAGTTACCGGGAATAGAATACCGTGTAATATTAGGTTGTCTCCAGTTCTGGGAAGAAGAATCTCCCTGAAATTGATTACCATGGTTCTGGGCATAATTATGGTTACTCTTTTTATTGAAATTTTGCTGGCTACCCTGAAATTTACGCATAAAATTCGGGCCATAAGGTGCTGCCGAAGCAACTGGCAGACCTTCTTTTACCTTAGAGTTGCTAACGGTTATGTGAGGATGTGCAGTAACATACTGGCTACAGTATTCTTCCATTTCTTTTATATTTTTTAGGCTTACGCTCATGAAGAAAAGAAAGAAAAGCTTCATTAACAGAAGACATAACCTTGTCTCTAAGAAGTAAGTCCATGAGGGCTTCAAATGTACTTTCTGTCTTAGAAAGCTCAACCCATCGTAAAAAAGTAAGACGTATGCCTGAGATGAATTCTGAGAATTCAACTCCAGTTTCTGGTAACATGTTTTTAAATTTAAGACGATATCCGTCTTCGTTAAGTTGGTACTTCTTTAACAATGCCGCCCTGACAACCTCATAGTTGTTCTTGTCAGGCACATCTACCATACCCAACAAAGTCAAAGCATCACCTCTAAGTATCTTGGACAGATGATAAACATATAATGTTTTATCTATATTATGCACCTTACATGCACTTTCAAATCTATCTAGATAAAATGTTATATCATCAATTGAAGCATTGAATGCTGGTAAATTAAGCTTGAAATCAACAGCATTAGACTTATTAGCAGATGATACCTTATTAGCATCATTAGCATTACTAGATAACTTCAACTTTTCTAACTCCAAAGCTAATAGTTTTTCTTCATGTTCCATTTTTGCTTTTCTCTCATCAGACTCTCTTTGTAACCTTCTTTCCTCAGCCTCAGCCTGTAACTTTCTTTCCTCAGCCTCAGCCTGTAACTTTTTCTCTAATCTTTTATTTTCAGCCTCTATTTCAAGTCTCTTATTTTCAGCTTCTTTTTCAAGTCTCTTATTTTCAGCTTCTTTTTCAAGTCTCTTATTTTCAACCTCAGCCTGAAGTCTCTTCTCCTGAGATTCTGCTTCTCTTTTTTGTTTTTCCATTTCCATTTGTAATCTCTTTTCATCTACCTGCATCTGCAGTTTTAAATTTTCAGCATCTATTCTCTTTTGTTCAGTTAGTTCTTTCATTTTCTTTTCCTCCGACTTCAATGCCTTGGCATATTGAACAGTCGCAAATTCTTCTAATTTATCACCTGTCTTCCCAAGGGCTTTACCCTGCTCAATAAAGTACTCAAATGTAGACATGATGTCTAAAATGTGAGTACAGAACCTGAAATAATTAATTATCTTATTTCAATCTTAATAGCCACAAGACTTAATAAAGTGCTTGTATAATTACAATATTTACTCCAATCTCTGTGGGAAACAAGACTTGACACCAATTTGTATTATCAGTTGTACAATAATATCACAAGTCACCTCTTAATTATCAGTGCACTACCCAAATCAGTGCATAACCATCAGTTATTTATCATAACTGCACTACAATAGTGCATAAGGAAAAAACCACCAGCTAGTTATGATAAGTGCACTATAGATCAATAGTGCATGAGCATATATGTAACAATAGTGAAAGCTAACTATGCAAGAACTATGCAAACAATAACAAGACAATGTAAACAATAACAAAGTACCAACAATGTAAACAACACAAAGATCAAAGTCAATGTAAACAACAACAAAGATCAGAGTCAATGTAAACAATAACAAAGATCAAAGTCAATGTAAACAATAACAAAGATCAACGTCAATGTAAACAATAACAAAAATCAAACAATACGAAAACATTCGCATAAGTCAAATAAATAAACAGCGAAACTAAAAAGAATATGATGACAGAATGCGAAGATATGACAAACAAATGACGCTACAGTGTATACACAAAAATTTACGTGAAGAACTGAATAATAGAAAAGAGGAGACCTACAAATACAAACAATTGAAATCGAAACTAAAAAAACAGAAAGAAAGAGAGAAACAAAAAAAAAATATACAAAAAACGAAAATAAAGCACAACTCGTCACAACTAAACAGATATAGCAACGATTGTCGCTAGCAAATTCCACAGTAGGCAATTCGCACAGTCCCTAACGAAAACGCTAACAGTAGAACCTCTGTGGCGTGGTATCTTCTACTGAAAGACACCGCCCAACCGAGAAAACCCGCTGAAATATAAACATATAAATACAAATTCAAATAACATATAACATGTAAACATATAAAGAGTGCGAAAAATGTGATAGACAGAAGGCTCAGTTAGAACATAAGGGCACAGTTCACAAACAAAACAGGCCACTTAACTTCTATGTATCCACAACGTCAGCACAGGTCAGAACAGGATGTGATCAGCATTCTTAGGACAATGATCCAACGTTGATCCATATCTGCTCTCGTAAACTGCCATGACGAAGGACATGAGCTTCTAACAGGAAACAGCTTCTGACAGGAAACAGCTTCTGAACTTGACCTTCTGAATCTGCAACAGTAATTCTGCGACCGGAACAGTTGTTACGGCACTTGTCCTTCTTGTCAACAGATCAGGAAATCCATTCGCTCGGTACTTGTCCTTCTATTTATAGACAAACTTCAATACCGCCGAGCAGCGCCGGGTAGTTTCAAAATATCAACAACTGTCAGTACTGCTGCGTCTTTCAAAAAAATTTCATCAAAGGTGATGACTAGCAACTGCAATGTTGTCTTGTAGTCTGCTGATGATGTCTGGGTTTGTTGACCCCCTTGAGAGTTGGTACCAGAATAAACCAACTATTGGCCACCATGAATTGATAAGGGTGGAATTAGGATGCCGTCAAAATACCACCTCTATCGACACCAGGTATTACAATGCAAGATGTGGGTGTCTTATCTGGTTTAGATTGTTGCTGTGTGTGTGTTGCAGTAGAACAGTTCAGGGTACACCACAGGCAACATGACGTGTAAAGTCATAGAAATGGTAACTTCGCTTTAGGTTTATACCATTTATTGCACGCCACAAAACAGTCATGATACTTATGTTATCATCGGCATAGTACAACGAATGCAGCATTCAAACTCATGTTAACTGACAGTCATGTAGAAGTCAATACTCAATAGTTGTATGGAAAACAAATATCATAGCGAAGCTTGATAAATAATACATATAACTTCTGCAACCGTGGTCAGCTGCAGATCCTTAATGTTCATAGACAATAATAATTATTCCTTCCTGATGCTAGCAGATCAGATGTATACAATACGTCCGTTTACACTCTGCACGTGAGTAGCATACATGGATTACAGGTCAGCTCGACCTTTATAACCTTCCTAAGTCTAACCATCTGACTTGGACGTGATCTCTGATATAACGAATCCTGGAACACAGACAATAGTCTTGTTGGTCTAGAGCGACCCATAGATATATAACTAGTTCAGGTATAAAGATACCGGTGACTTAATCCTAGTCAAAGTACCTCTCCATTTTGAATCACACAGGCGAGCAAAAAGGCGACAAAATGACGAACCTCTAGATGATAGCCTAAAGTTCGATACAAGAGGAATTACCTTATTTCGGAAAATCAACCATGAACATATGCCTCCAGGCAGGCTTGAATAATACGGGGAAATAGTCTAGTTAGCTAACTAACTCACAAAGACAATGTATTTCCCTCAGAGAATCACAAGACGCAGTCGCGTCCGCTCGCTAATCAGTCCATTTCTCAACTCCCCGACCTGGGCGGAACAACAAACGACAACCAAGTCGAGACATGCGCAGAGTGACAATCTCTGAGTCGCTGTTCACAATAAGACGATTCTAAGAACATTCGAGATAAAAGTCTTACACAGTCGCGCCTTTTATGGACATGAACAGAAGCGTTAAGAAAGGTTTCAAACATCTACAACAGTTGACTGATACTACCAAATAAGGAGATATGGTCACGCTTCGTTCAAGACATTATAGACCGAACGTGTCTCTATACAAGAGGAGGTAAACTCATAAAAAATAGCAGTATCGATATATCGGATTCTGTCCCTTTGACCATAAAATATATATAACATGCATTTCAGTCAAATAATGATCATACATACGAAAAACGATCATACAAAGACTTTGGAAAAAAGTAATTATTTGTGCGTAACAAATGGCTATCGACATTATTGGTCCGATGCTTCCATCTGCCAGAGGACATACGCATATCCTTACTTGCATTGATATGTGCACTCGTTGGCCTGAGGCCATCCCTCTGAAGAACACCTCATCTGCCAGTGTAGCAGAGGCGTTGATGTTAATCTTCTCACGCATTGGTTTTCCGCGTAAGATCTTATCGGATCATGGGGTTCAGTTCATTTCTGAATCCATGTCTCAAGTTATGAAGACATTAGGTATAGACAGATCTCTTAGTTCAATTTACCATGCCATGTCCAATGGGTTAATTGAGCGTCAAAATAGGACACTCAAGCAGTTGTTGGGTAAGATGACCCAAGATCACCCTCAGGATTGGGACCGGGTCCTACCCGCCGCTCTCTTCGCGTATCGCGAGGTGCAAAATCAAGCCACGGGATTTTCTCCATTCCAGCTTGTTTTTGGCATGCAACCACGTGGACCGATGTCGTTAATCCACGACTTATTGGTTAAAGAGAATATTGAAGAGGAAACTCAATCCTCTTATGAGTATGTGATCTCTCTGAGAAAGAGAATCATAGATGCTTGTAGACTAGCTACTGCATCATCCGAACAAGCCAAAGAAAAAGCTCGTCTATTTGCAAACAAGTATAGACGTCTTCGCCAGCTTATTCCTGGTGACGAAGCTTTTGTCTTACTACCTGCTCATAACAATCGTCTATTAATTACTTGGAGAGGTCCTTTCAAAATCATCTCAAGAATATCCGATGTTGACTACATCGTTGATGTTAATGGTAAACATAAAACCTTCCACATTAATATGTTGAAGGAGTATTACTCACGTCCTGATTATCTACAGTCAGTGTTCCAAGCAACTGACGATCCTACATCTCCTATTCAACACTATTCTAGTTTGTCAGTCATCCAAGAAGAAGAATCTTCTTTCGATGATGTACAACTGCCAATACCAGTTGTACCACTTCATTCCACTGAGAATTGGAATGATGTTACTATTTCATCTACTCTTTCGGCTGATCAACGTCAGCAAGTCTCTAATATTCTACACTCGTATGAGGATGTCCTCACTGACATCCCAGGTCATACGTCAGTCATCCAACATGACATTATTCTGACTGACGATACGCCTATTCGAGTGCGCCCATATCCTATCCCTTTACACTTTCGTGATAAGGTTGATAAGAAATTGGATGAGATGCTTCAATTAAATATAATTGAACCATCTTCATCACCATCCTCTTCTTCTATGGTGATTATTAGAAAGAAAGACAACAATATTCGTCTTTGCGTAGATTACAGGAAATTAAACAAAGTTACAAAATTTGATGTGGAACCTTTACCTCTCTTAGATGACTTATTGGAGAAATTATCCCATGCTACATTTTTTTTTTTTGTTGTTGTTTTTCGAAATTTGACCTCTCAAAGGGTTACTGGCAAGTGCCACTCACACCTAAAGCAAAGCCATTCACCGCTTTCTCGACGCCACGGGGACTTTTCCAATGGAATTTGATGCCATTCGGATTAATGAATGCGCCAGCTACCTTTGTACGCATGATGCGTCGCGTGCTGTCTCATCGTCCCGATGTCATTACTTACATAGATGACATCTGTCTTTTCAGTAACTCTTGGGATGAACATATTCATGGATTAAAAGCTTTACTTTCTACTTTACGGGATTATAACTTAACAGCGAAACCTTCAAAGGCATTTGTCGGTTTTCATGACACCTCCTTTTTGGGTCATCGTATAGGTCGGGGTTTAATGTATACAGAAGACAGTAATGTCTCGAAAATCTTAAACATCTCAGCACCTAAGACAAAAAAACAAGTAAGATCTCTTTTAGGACTAATACAGTTCTATTCTAAATTCATCCCTCATTTGTCTACTATAACTGCACCTTTTTCTTCTTTACTGAGAAAAGGTACAGCTAATGTAATACAGTGGTCTAACGAACATCAAATAGCGTTAGATTATATAAAAAAATTTTTTTCAAATGAACCTTTTTTGAGGTTGCCTAACAAAGATCTCACGTTTATTCTTCGCAGTGACGCATCTTCTTACGCAATTGCTGCAGTCTTGATGCAGGAATATTCAGGCACCTTATTCCAGTTATGTATGTTTCGAGGAAATTGACGACGAGTGAAATGAAATACTCCGTTCTGGATAAAGAGTTATTAGCGCTCGTTTGGTCTATCACAAAACTGGAACGTTACTTACTTGGCTCACACTTTGTAGTGGAAACTGATCAAAAGGCTCTCACAGCATTGAACACTAAGGACGTGAAATCTTCAAAGTCAACTAGATACGCTATCGCTCTCCAGCCATATAGCTATGAAATTCGGGCAATTCCTGGAGTGAAAAATGTGTTTGCGGACTGTCTGTCGAGATGCCCAAACGAACTTGTCGAACCTAAATCACTTACGGATGTTGAGACGTCCTAACAGATAATCAATCAGTATAATAAGAGAAACTGCGTACAGTATCAAGTATTGAACCTCTAAACATACTTCGTATGGAACTGAATTATTCGTACCAGCATAATTCCTGGATATACTTACTTTTGGATTACAACATAACTTCTTGTGTAGTAACATTTTATTAGTACGGAAACATTGTTATATTGATAAATGGATAGTCAATATTCTTATGGACCATATTACACTTTATATTGTGTTATATAATATCTTTTCATCGCACATGGAACATTAAGAACATATTCTCGTCAATTATTAACTACTTTTAAAGGAACATTAACACTCAGTAAAATTGCATTTTTCTTAAATAAAGTAGTAATTAGTTATGTGTTTGTAATTAAGAACTATATTAATTAGACGAAATCAATTTAATCTACTTAATTAATTGTAGAGTACACATTAACTAACTTGAATAGTTGTAAATGTCTCTGTGTACTTATATTTACTTCTCATGGTACATGATCTTTCTACTTTTAGATAACTAGTCCACCTTACTAATGTTAAAATCATTAAGGGTGTTGCTTCTTAACGTGTTTAATTATGCTTTGTTTCACTTTGCATGTTTTATTTTCATTTTTTGTGATTCTATTGTCATTGATTACCATCATCGTTCAATTTTCATTTGAATTCATATGTTTTCTTTTGCAAATTTAGTTGAATGTTTTAATCATCTTTTTGGTTTTCAACTTTCTTTTACTTCGAATGTTACCACATCGTTCCAAAGTAGGTCGATTGTGGATGTGTGCTTTAATGCATACTTTAATTTAGTTATATTGATTTCCAATTTTATATTCTTTTTCATAATATTGTATAACATTGTGACTTTGATTTATGTTTATAGATATCGATGTAGTTTTGACTCACCTCTCTTGGGTACTTAGTTCAAAAAAATTAATAGAATTAATTTTTTTTAAGCGCCGGTGATAAGGGAGCTGTTGCGTACGTTTTTTACCTATGGGGGTAGTCGTTCGGTCCTGCCAATGTACGCACCAGTCGTGATATAGTTATATTATTTGTGCGTTCGATTTGCTCACGCACCGACGTGCACAATGTAGAGTATGTGTTACTCTGTACGCACGGGTAACCTAGTTTTAGAGAGAGAACTACGTCATCATCTGAAAGGGGCAGTCCGGACGATATGTCCGTGGAATATTTCGTTTATCGTGGCAAGTCTGTGGAAGCCATTCGTTTTGTTACAATATTGGTCTTCAGGTCGAAGCCAATATTGGAAGTAATATGTAAGTTGTCGCCCCGTCGTATTGTATGATTAGAATATTGAAACCTGAAGTTTAAGGCTACTCCTTGAGAAAGTCTAGCGGGAATCCATATTGTTATGTCATTCCTAGAATGGACCAACGGAGCTGATAGCCTCTATAATCTATCGTAGACGAAGAATTCCTACGAGGGAACAAAGTTATTGGATTGTATTATTCTTATATTAAAATGCCGTTATACCAATGCCAAAGTCGTGGCATGAGTTTGTGGAGAGGTTAGTTAAAACCCAAAGTACTAACCCAGATGTATCTTCATATCTACGCCATTGTTATTATATTTTGAACTTACGTTGTAAGTATTGAAGTCTTGGATCAAGACAGTCTTTTGTTAGATGAATGCGGGATTTGGTGATGTGAGAATCCGTACTTAGTTGGATGTCCTCAGACAAGGTCAACGGACATTATATTACTATTCAAACATAACATGAACATTATTGGATTCTTATTAATTGAATGTAAGGAGGATGTTTGAAAGGGATCTGCCACAATACCTAACCACCATCATAGATATATATACTTTTCGTCATGAACATTATTACTATGCCTCCATGTTGATGTTATCCGTCAAGAACACTGTCTCGTATTGTTGAACTTTTACCGTCAAATAAAATATGTTAAACTGTACCATCCGCCTTACAGTTTACTTCAGTTCGCATCAGGCCTTGATTGACATGCCTGACGTTATACACCATTACCTGCTGAACTAATTTGACAGTTCATTTTACATTCGCGTTTTAGCAGCATGATCAAACAGTCATCTGTTGGATACCTGAAAAGAACCCAACAGCCCCCCACCCCCGAGGTAGTAGTCCCCACCTAATATTTTTGTCTGGTGCTCCTTTTCGACGTCTTCTTTTCTCTTCTGCTTGTTGGAAGAGCCTCTCTTCCCCAATCTGAAGTGACGCCACAGAGATCATCTGCACATAGTACAATCGAGACCACGAAAATGTATACTTCTATTTACAAAAATGTAATTATCCACTACAGTTTTTTTTTTTTAATTTCGATGCCAAAATTGCAGATTTTCACGAAATTCATAACCTCATATAAAATAACTTTTCACAACAGTCCATCTCAAATTTCTCCGATTTATTATTACTACACTCCATCTCAATTTTCTCCGATTTCTGAAACCAGCAATACGCTATTTTTAAAACACATTCATAGTGACAATATGAACGATCAACTTCAGCAATCTTAAATTTGTGTTTAAAACAATGTGCGCCAGACCTTGCTACAATTTAATCTGTCAATGTAACAATCCAGAGAAATACTGAGTTTTAATGAAAGATAATCATTCTTCAATTTTTTTATGAACGTCTGGCCACAAAATAAATTCCCACAAAAATGCTGGCTACAATAGCTAATGGATGTTTGTTGTAAGCTTCTTTAAAGGGCCAGTGGTAGTAGTACTTCCATGCACCGATAGAAGCACACAGGAAAATTGTGATGATGATGACGCTAATGATGATGACGCTAATGATGATGATAATGTTACCGCGTACAACGCAGTGGATATAACTGTGACATATATATAAAGCATAGGGGACATAACTGTGAGCAGTACGAAAGCTGAATCGTGGTGGTTAGCTAGGTTATAGTATAGAAAGCAGTATAGAACACGAATATGACTTCCGAGTAAAAAGGTCACAGAGGACCTACAAATGCGGGTGAGCGGACTAACTCTCTCTCTCTTTTCCTGTACGTTCGTGGTCAGGTGGACATGTGCTCTAGTAGTGTTATTGTCGGTTTAACCATGAGATCCACTTTCTATAGTTACACATGCGAGACAAGCATATGAAATATCACGGAACCAGAAGAATTATTGAAGACGACAATCCGTTAGACATCATTGTTTCTACTGAGCATCAACGGTAAACTGAATTCAGTCTCGTGAGATTTAAGGCAGATAAAGCAGCAATGGGCACAGTAGAGACCTTTTCACCTTGGTAAAATATTCACTACTGGTAGTCACCAGTAAGATACCCTAGCGGTTTTATACCTTTCAGAACAACGATATAAACAAGCAGTTGCGAGAAACAATGAAGGGCGATAATTTTTATGTTGGCCAAAGAAGTAATGACCTGTCGAAAAATGTTTAACCAGTGTTATGAAAAACTTGCAGGTGTGTTATTTCCACAAAGACTGTGTTGTGTTGAAACAAATCATTTATCAGACAATTAAGCGAATGTGGGAGCCGCGCTGGTGTAGCCTAATGGTTACCACATTGCACTGGCGATCAGGTGTTCAAGGTTCAAGATCGGGCGTGTGCATTTGAAGGAGCGTCATCGAAAGGGATTTTGATTGAGTAACCTGAACGGTACCTGAGATAAACCTTCTGTGAATGGGAAGGAGCGAAACTCCTGACCGGGTTGGAAGAAAAGTCCACAGGCTCCAGGCCTCGCAATGACATGTCATTGGGCCGAAGGGCTGAACGCCCAAGTGCCGCTGGTTAAGAAAAAATTAAAAATAAATCGAGTGTGAGACTGATTTCAGATACAAATATATTTAAAGTACACGGGTTCAGTCATGAGAATCCAGGACCTAGGTCAACTATCAAGAAGTAGCATGACTACCATGTGTGGCCACCCTGGCCACAATGATGATGATGATACAAAAAGCTGCCCATCACGCACCAGTATGCATACATTACCCAAGCTTCTACAACAGTAAAGAACTGGATCCACTTTCATTCTAACATTTGATCATTTTTATTTATTAGAGTCGTTGTCGACAACATACAGGAAACATGTTGATAGCTTTACATGACAGTCTCTGTTCTGAGATCCCCAGGGTAAGAGTAGAGGGAGAACAAAGAACACATGGAGAAGAGAACTGGAGACAGACATGAAGAACTTCAAGAAGATTTGAGAAGATCTTGAGCTGATGGCACGTGACAGGAAGACTTGAGACAGACATAAAAGAACTTCAACCAATAGAAATGTTCAGTAGACTGGCATACAAGAGATGACTTTTGATAAGCATTGTAGCCTACCTTTGATGCGAAATTTTGATCTGATTTTATAATTTATATATGTTGAGCATTACAACAAGTAATCGGGACTGTTCTGTGTGAGTGTGTATGTCTAGTTGTTTTATTGTTATGCCTGCTTAAGGAACATTCTCTGAATTTTTTTTGCCAAATACAATCAACAATCAAAAACTGCTTACTCGGAGGAACCAAAAAGACATGAGCACCATCATAGATGGCAGAAGCTGGAGTTGGGTTGGCCATGTGGTCAGAAGAGATTCTGACGCCATCACAATAATTGCTCTGCTATGGACCACTGGAAGGAAGGCGAAAGAGAGGCTAACAAAAAAAATACATGGCGGAAACTGTTGAGGCTGAGATGTAGAGCATGAACCAGAACAGGGATACTTCATGAAGGATGACCGCCGACCTAGCAAAGTGAAGCAATGTGTTGCAGCTCTACAAGACGACACGAGGCGTGATGGCCACTGACTGCTTTGACAGTCTGCGGCTAGGGATCCAAGGAGAAGAAGATTGTTACGGATAATACTATATTTGTTGTTCGTGGTCTATTAATAAATCTTCGAGCATACTTTTTGGTGCCACAAGCGACATATATAGCGCTGCCTTCAGAGAGACATTCAAATATGCATTGAACATGACCAATCACATGTAGACATTGCATGAAACTACAATAAACACCACAAAACGTAAAGGTTCATTTCGAACATTTTAATAAAGTTCAAGGTCGGTAAAAGTCTTCGGAACTATAAAGTGATTATAGTGCATTAAAGCGTTTAGAACCGCCTTGATCTCTAGGCGTAGGTCGTCAAGGCCTGGATCCGAAAGGTCGTCATAGATGAGCTGAAACAGAAAATAAGATCAATATTTGATACTTGATTTTTCTGCGAAACTATGTATTCTTTTTGGTAAACTTTTATAGAGTATACAAGTATAAGCTAAGGGAGATTTTGTTGCATTGGGAAATAAATGTAGACAAAAAGAAATCAAGTACAATATAAAAATCATAATCCTTCACTTGAATGTCAATTCTGTCATATTGTATGGCTCATAAACATGGATAACAACATAAATATTCGCTACGTATGATTGGTTTACACTTATTTTATCACATTCACTCCGGTAAAGCTGTTTTTGTTTCGTTGCTTGGATTGTACATTATTCTCGTCTTCTTTGAGGCAGTCTCAATTACAGTATGATGTGTTGGTGTTGCGGGTATTGTCAGCCTGTTGGCCTAACAAAATCTCTCATTACCCAAAGACCGTGTAGGAGTAGTCTCGATTATAGGGGGTTCGAACCTCCAGGCTAAAGAGAACGGATCTAGAGGAGCAAACCTCGATAATAAACCAGGTGCAGTAACTCCGTATAGATCTTCTGTGGGTGGAAAGGAGCCAGATGGATACCGAACCAGTCTTTGGAGTGGGGCCGACCATGTACTGCCTCCTGAACCCGTCGTAAAGACTCAAAGATAGACGAAATGACTATCGTCGGCATAACTAGCAGGCAACTGGGTGGCGGGGAATGAACTCTGTAAACCTTTACCTTGACTACGTATATCACGGAGACGAAGAAACAACCCCTTTATCTCCCCTAGAGCTTGGACAGTACACTTCTGGTTTCTACCCGGGGTGGATAGGATATTCACAGGCACTCGAGCGTAACAATTTGTCTTCTTTGTGTTTATGACTAACGAAGGGTTATTATGAAACGCCACGTATGTTGTATATTTTATTTGTAATGTTGACACCAGTACTGTTATTTATTTTTCTATTTTAAGAGAGGTCAGTGTGCTCATAAAACTGATTCCACGTGTCAGAAAAAAGTTCGCTGTTATTGTGCTTGTTGTGAAATTCGGAGAGCAACAGGAGGCAAAGTTCACAAAAGTGATAAAGTTAACCAAACTGGAAATAAAGAATTACAAAATTCAGGAAAGTGAAATAAGGAGTGATAAAGTTCAGGTTAAAGTCAGATAAAGAACGCCAACGAAGGAAGATGTGGGTCAATAAATATCACTAGATGTGCAAAGGGTGGACACAATAATTACAGTCTGTTGTAGCTATAGTTGCATCTTAAACTAACGAGTATTTTGAAGTGCTCAAAATACTGGAATATCCCAACGTGTCTATAATCTTACCTTCCTATTATGCGGGTGTAGGGCGGGGTCCCTCTGGTCCTGTAGGACGTGGTTCATCTGGTCGTGGTCCATCTGGTCGTTGTCCATCTTGTTGTGAAGGACGTGGTCCATCTGGTCGTGAAGGACGTTGTCCATCTGGTCGTGAAGGACGTTGTCCATCTGGTCGTGAAGGACGTGGTTCCTCTGGTCTTGGTCCATCTGGTCGTGAAGGACGTTCTCCATCTGGTCGTGAAGGACGTTGTCCATCTGGTCGTGAAGGACGTTCTCCATCTGGTCGTGAAGGACGTTGTCCATCTGGTCGTGAAGGACGTTGTTCATCTGGACGTGGTCCATCTGGTCGTGAAGGACGTTGTCCATCTGGTCGTGAAGGACGTTCTCCATCTGGTCGTGAAGGCCGTTGTCCATCTGGTCGTGAAGGACGGTCTCCATCTGGTCGTGAAGGACGGTCTCCATCTGGTCGTGAAGGACGTTGTCCATCTGGTCGTGAAGGACGTTGTCCATCTGGTCGTGAAGGACGTTCTCCATCTGGTCGTGAAGGACGTTGTCCATCTGGTCGTGGGCCATCTGGTCTTGAAGGACGTTGTTCATCTGGTCGTGGGCCATCTGGTCTTGAAGGACGTTGTTCATCTGGTCGTGGGCCATCTGGTCTTGAAGGACGTTGTTCATCTGGTCGTGGGCCATCTGGTCTTGAAGGACGTTCTCCATCTGGTCGTGAAGGACGTTGTTCATCTGGTCGTTGTCCATCTGGTCGTGAAGGACGTTCTCCATCTGGTCGTGAAGGACGTTGTCCATCTGGTCGTGAAGGACGTTGTCCATCTGGTCGTGGGCCATCTGGTCTTGAAGGACGTTGTTCATCTGGTCGTGGGCCATCTGGTCTTGAAGGACGTTGTCCATCTGGTCGTGAAGGACGTTGTTCATCTGGTCGTGGGCCATCTGGTCGTGAAGGACGTTGTCCATCTGGTCGTGAAGGACGTTGTCCATCTGGTCGTGAAGGACGTTGTTCATCTGGTCGTGGGCCATCTGGTCTTGAAGGACGTTGTTCATCTGGTCGTGGGCCATCTGGTCTTGAAGGACGTTGTCCATCTGGTCGTGAAGGACGTTGTTCATCTGGTCGTTGTCCATCTGGTCGTGAAGGACGTTCTCCATCTGGTCGTGAAGGACGTTGTCCATCTGGTCGTGAAGGACGTTGTCCTTCTGGTCGTTGGCCATCTGGTCTTGAAGGACGTTGTTCATCTGGTCGTGGGCCATCTGGTCTTGAAGGACGTTGTCCATCTGGTCGTGAAGGACGTTGTTCATCTGGTCGTGGGCCATCTGGTCGTGAAGGACGTTGTCCATCTGGTCGTGAAGGACGTTGTCCATCTGGTCGTGAAGGACGTTGTCCATCTGGTCGTGAAGGACGTTGTTCATCTGGTCGTGGTCCATCTGGTCGTGAAGGACGTTGCCCATATGGTCGGGAAGGACGTGGTTCATCTGGTCGTGGTCCATCTGGTCCTGAAGGACGTTGTCCATCTTGACCTGTAGGACGTGATCCTTCTAGTCCTGTAGGACGTGATCCATCTGGTGGTGTAGGACGTGATCCATCTGATGGTGTAGGACGTGGTCCGTCTGATGGTCTAGGACGTGGTCCGTCTGATGGTGTAGAACGTGGTTCTTCAGGGGGTGTAGGACGTGGTCCACCTGGCCGTGTTGGACGTGGTCCATCACGCGGTTCCTGGCTTGGACCATTCGGAGGTGTAGGACGTGGTCCATCAGGTGGCGTAGGACGTGGTCCGTCAGGAGGTGTTGGGCGTGGTCCATCAGGTGATGAAGGCCTAGGTCTATCAGATGGTGTAGGACGTGGTCCGTCAGGAGGTGTAGGACGTGGTCCGTCCGATAGTGAAGACCCAGGTCCGTTTGGATTCTACATAAAATTAACATCTGCTTTATACTTCATTAGACATTTATGGATACAATATTTAATAAGCGCTTAATAGCCCCACGCTTTTTGTCCTTTAGGTGTTACATGTTTTGACTGCAAGCTATAAACTCCTTGAAAAATTATTTGTGGCTTTTTAGTGTATCAAAAGCGTGTGTTTAAAATATTTCTTTTCTATTTTGTATTCATGTTTGCAGAATGGGAGAAGATCGGCTACTACGACAAATATGACAAAACAAGAGCCAGGGATCCAGACCTCCAGGGCGACCCAGAGTTCGCTAGGAGGACAACATTAGTCACTCGCTGAAGGACAGAGGGCTAGAGTAGAACCAGGTCAGGAGGAAGACAGTCGATAGGATAGTGTGGCGCTCTGTTTGGCAAATCTCTACACCCCGTGGTAGATGTGGAACAACTTAGTAAGTACGAATTACTGTTGACAATAACATAAAAAGCAGTAGACGAGCAAGCTTTCCAGTCACAACAATGGCGGTCAGAAGAATAGAACCCAACATCTTGAACTTTCAGCGTCTGCAGTACATTTAGAAGACTGAGAAGAGGAAATAAGTAAGTAGATTGTTATTTGACTAATTATTTAATAGCTCCTTAATCGCAATTTTTTTTGGTGTAAATGTAGTGT